>PVJX010006267.1:0-78873 GCA_004027295.1 Dolichotis patagonum
GTAAGGAGGTTAGATGGGGCCAGGGGAGTGCAGGGCAGAGTGTCTGATGTACGTCAGAGCCCTGATACAGCTAACCCTGTGCAGAAGACTCTAGTGTGGGGGAGCCCAGCACACCCCACAGAGGAACACTCACTCCCAGTCCTACCCTCTGCCAGGTCATTGCCTGCTCCAGCTCTCACGGAGAGCAGAAGCTGATGAGAGACAGAGCGAAGTAAAAAGAAAAAGAATAAAAACATGTTACACTGAGTATGTTTGGGCACTGTAAAAGATGGAAGGAAGCCGAGGGGACTTGAGAGGAAGTAGGAAGGAAGCAAGGAAAAAGGAAGAGGCGGGAGAGGGTAACTGACAGATTGCCAAAGGTACGGGGAGATGGGACCTGAGATACAGTGGACAAAGTGGCTCATTCAGGCAACTGTGCAAACTAGATCTGCATGGGAAAATCCAGTATAGCTTGGAAGAGAAAGAACCTAGATGCCCATTCCCTTCCTAACACGAAGAGCTTGTTCTCCAAACTCTTACAAAAGTTAATACTAGAAAAAAAGAAGAAAAAGAAGTGTGTGTGTGCATATGTGTGCACGTGTGTGGGCCCACACACGCGCACAGTTATACCAGAAAACAAGGCGAATCGGAGAGTCCTCTCAGCCCTGTTTGTGCTGCAGTCAGAATCTGAGCTCCACAGTAGGGGGGCCCTCATCTTGCAGCCAGTGGGGACCTGGGCTCTGGTCTGCTGTAGTTGTGACCGGAGGTTGTTTGCTCTGGTGCTCAGGCTGGTTACCCCACGGCCTGTCCTCCAAGTGAAGGACAGGTTCCGGTGGGCAGCTGTGGTTGCATCTCATTCCCTGGCCGCCAGGGCTCTGCCAGGTTTCAGCCTTGCTCCAGTGGGGTGACAGCAGAGACTCTGCCTCTGTGCTGTTGCACAGCTTCTGCTGCATCAGAGGAAGGGCGGCCCAGGAGGACTGTCCAGGGATGGCCTGCTGCTGGTCCCCTTCCCCGTGTGACAGCCCCTGCTGCTGCTGACACCCACTCTTTTCACACCTCTCTGGGTGTGGGTGGGCTGCACAGCCTTCTGGTTGTGGACTGCTCGTCTGCCTCCCTCACAGGCTCCACTCTCCGTTCCCTCTCCACCGAGAACTTCTCTCCAGCCTGCAGGACCATAGTGTCTGCATCTTGGCCGAAGAGGCCTTGTGCTTGGCATTCAGGAGCCTGGGGATGCTGGGAGGGAGCTGGCAGAGGCACGGGCTGAACAGGTTTTGGTGGATTTTGGGAGGTTCCTGCACTGGGTCCGAGCTCAGTGTTCAGAGGTTGGGTAGCTGGAGACCCCTAGCATCTGTGGGGACAGTGGGAGAGCATCTGCTTGGGTGCCACCCCAGGGCTTTGGCCTTTTAAATTATTTTCAGTTGTATAGATTTGCCACACACAGCACTTACATCCATTGTGTGGAGTTGGCACGTAAACCATTCACAGCTTGTTCCTCCCTCTTCCTCCTGCACTCCCCTCTGGCCCTTCTCCAGATCCCCGACCATCTCCCAAGCCTCCCTTCCTGCCCCCCCCCCCATTGCTCTTAACCCCAGATCGAACAACTCTGGGTGACTCTTACCCTTGTGGCCCACTGTCCACGGGTCCCACAGTGTGTGGCTCCGAGACCCTGACCAGGACCACAGCCTCACTGCTCTGTCTCCACAGCTCCCTGGTCCTGAGCAGCTGCTGCCCTGCTTGGCTCTCTGGCTTGTGCCTTCCTGGTGCCCTCTTGTGAGTGCTACTTGGGTTTATAGAGATTCGGGGTGTGTGTGATGGTTGTTTAATGCACACTGGGGAGATTTAGCGATTATTTCTTCAACCACCCACTCTGCTGTCTTCTCTCCCCCATCTTTCCATACTTTTATTCTGAAGCCACATTTTAGATGGGTGATCATTCCTGAAGGTCTCAGAAACTTATTTTTCTTTATTTTTTATGAGTTGCTCTACCTTTAAGTTCTTTAGACTTCTTAAGTCTTCTTATTGAGACCTTTCAGTGTATTTTATTTATTTATTGTACTTTCCAACCATAAAATTTTGTAGTTGCTTCATTTCAAAACAGTCTCATTTTTATATTTTATGTTCTGTAACAAAGTCTTTAGGAAGAGAATGTTTTCACAATTTTCTTTAGGCATGGTTTCTCTTTGTTTTTCTCAACAAATAAATCATCTGATTCAAAGCCTTTTCCCCATAAGTTCAGTGTCTGTCAGGGACAGTTTCTGGTGATACTCTGTTGATAAAAGAATGTGCTTTGCTGTTCCATTGCTGGTCTCACACTGTTCCCAGTGTGCAGACACTCAAAGCCATCGCCATGCTCTTTCCTCCACCTGCCCGGGTCTTTGGCTCATGTTGTTCTTTTGACTCTTGAAGTTTGGTTGATGACTTTGCTGTACTGTCTGAGGTCCATGTTTGGTAACTGCGTGTGACTCCTAACCTTCCTTCTTTGTTAGCTACACGAGTGGAAAGAGATTTAGTTCAGTAGGTACGTAGAAGAAAGTCTCCCAGTCATCCCTAACACCACGCCAAGCACTAAGCGACTGCACTGGGCTTCACTTTTTTCTCCAACTAAGCCCCAAGGTCAGCCAAGGTGAGGACTGGGTCTTCCTTCCGGTCTTTGCAGTTTTCCCACAGTGCATCAGGCCTGTCTTTCTGGATTCCCTGCACTAGGGAAACTTTTCAAAGCCTCTGGGCACATCTCATTCCTCAGGGGTTTTTCTTTCTGGTTCCTCATTTCATTTTGTTTGGTTTTTGCTGTTATTCTCAGTTAGCTTTTGTTTGCCCCGACTGTGTACCACGCTAGGTAGCTGTGGGGCACAGCAGCCGGTCTCGCCTTTCTAAGGAAAAGTCCCAGCACAGAGGGTTCTTCCTTAGCTGAGCGCCTCAAAGACAGCTGTGTAAGTGGGGTCTTCTGAGCATGGCCGTGCAGGGACTCGCTGAAGTTTCTCAGGGAATGCGACTTTGAAGGTCTCCTAATCTCTAATGTCTCCTCCACTGGGCGCCAGGCTGTAGGATTTCACTGTGAGTACAGTTTGTTGATTATCAAAGCTACTGCGAAACTTAATTACAAACAAATTCGTAGAAGCACTAGCTTTAGAAACTGAGAGCAGGCTTAGAAAAATACAGGGATTGAAACTTTTATTATGTGTTTCTTTGTGCTCTTTAAATGTACTTTTAAAGGAAACACTTTATTGATGCATGTTTATCTTGGGTTTCTTAATCTGTTTAAATTATAAGAACCGATTGAACAATAAGGTAAATGTTTAAATTTTTAAAATACTGTTTAAATGGAAGACATATTGCCTTTACCCACCCCTTAGTCCTCTCTGTCCGCACACACTCAGCCTGTCATTCTTGCCGTGTTCTACAGCAGTCCTGGAAGTTCTCTTTCGTGAGTATCTTTAATTGCACTGTCCTGAATTGATTTGAAACATTTCCCTGTCATGTCATTTTGACTTTGGGGGACAGACAGGTCCAGGGAATATGATGGATGGGACATAGGGTCGTGTTTTTTTGAGTATAGGAAACAGCCAGGGAAACAGTTTCAGGGTCCATCATGATAGCACTCCAGGACACACATCACTTCTGCTGTGGCAGTTTCTGTCACACCAGGTCCTCAGGTTCTGCATTCACTGGACCTGGCGTCCTGCGACTTCTGTCTCTTCCCAATGTTAAAATGATGTGAAAGCTAACACTTGGAGTCAGCGCGGGAAGCTGGCGTGGCCACAGCAGTGAGGCTCAGGGCGGTCACGAAGCAGGACATCCGGGACTGCTTTAGAAAGTGACAGGGACGAGAAAAGCGTGTTTGAAGGTGGAGAAAGAGTTTGGGCTGGATTAATGGCCATGTGTCTTTTACTGTAATACATTTAAAAAAGAGTTGAAACATGCGTCACATATTTTACCACCCATTACATAACTAAAGTAGAGGTCAGTAGGACACCTGAACAGTGAATAGAAAAACTAATTCTCTCTAATAACAAAGAAGGAAAGGATAAAACTAAGTAGCATCCATAATAATTCAGAAATTCCAACATAGGTTTAGATTAAGTTCAAAAAAGAGAACAGAGGCAGAGTGGCTATGAGTTACCCGAAAATGTGGTTCAAAACATTTTTTTGGTGAACTAATGATGTTTCAGATTTTGAGGCCATCAAGTGTCAAACAGAAAGAAAAACAGAAAAACGTGGACACATCACAATATTTACAACCTCAAATATAAAATAGAACTACTCAAACCCTCTAAGAATATATTTTAACAATGTCATCTCAAGGACACCTGAAGAGACCAGCATGGATTTCATACCAGTAAAGATGGACATTAGGAAACAGTGGTGGGGTGCAATTTAAAAGGCTGAGAGAAAAATGCTTTCAAAAGAAGAATGCTATTTCTACACAGCAAGCATCCAATTAGGACAATTTTAGGAAATCTATTGCATAAGGATCCTTCTCAATTTATGTGTTGAAAGTCTCAATATCATTAGTCATAGACAAATGCAAATTAATCCTAGAGTGAGATAGCAACCTACCCAGCTAAAGTTGTTATTTTTTTTTTTTTTAAAGTTGGTGAGGTTGTGGAAAAAGAAGCCCTTACCTACCGTGGCTGTGAACGCACATTTATTTAGTGACCACAGAAAGCAGTGTGGTCACTGAGCTACCACACGATCCAGCCTTAATGCTTCTTGGGCTGCACCCTGGGGACCACAGCCACGTACCGTGGAGATGCCCAGGTCTGTTGCCACGCTGCTCCCCACAGCTAAGGTTTGGGACCGGCACAGAAGCCTGGCAGGCGGCAGGTCAGTGGTCCCATCTGCAGTGGGTGCCATTTCTCCAGAAAGCAGAGCAAAGCCTAATGTCATGGCAGAGTGGATGGACCGGGGGAAGACTGTGTGCAGTGCAGTAAGACATACACCAACAGACAAGCCCTTAGTGTCCTCTCATTTTTAGTGGCCATAATAGCTGAAAAGGTGGCCTGAAGGAGAAAGAGGGCCATCTCGGGCTTGGAAGGGGCTGGCGGATGAGGACAGGGAAGGGGAGGGCGGACGGACATGATCAGTGGTGCTGTGTGGCCATGTGGCAACCCCACAGTGGATCCGTGAACTTCCACCATTGATACGTGCTGGTTATGATTAAAAGCATCTCTAGAGGCCAGAGTTTGTTAGTAAACTACTTGCCTAGGTCCAGCAGGGAAGTCCAACAGGACAGGTGACCGCATGTTGCCATGCTACATCCTGGCAGGGCCGAGGGCTAAGAGCGGGGTCCGCGGGATGCTGAGGAGGAGCCGAAGTCCCCAGGCTGCGCTCAAGAAGGGAAGCACGGCCACCCTGCAGGGCGCGGGAAACTGCTTTCCTCACGTTTGGACGCTTTCTTACAAAGCACGCCACAGTTTGATGCTGGGAGACATTTTAGAACGCTAGAAATGGAAGTGCCAACATTTTTGTATTTCAGACAAAGAATCAAAAATTCCGAAAAGTTGAATATTTGACTGAGTAGGGTTAGTTACTTCTGGAAACCAGTTCTAAGGCTTTATCACTTTTTGTTCTGTTTCTAAATATTGTGATTTAGGTAGCCCAGTGTGGTGGTGCAGGCCTATAATCCCAGCACTTGGGAGGCTGAGGCAGGAGGATCGTTGCAAGTTTGAGGCCAGGCTGGGCTACAAAGTGAGCTCAAGGCCAGCCTGAACTGCATAGTGAGACCCTGTCTCAAATAAATAAATAAATAAATAAATAAAATGACTTAGCCAAAAATTTCCAATGACAGTTACAGTTCTAGTTTTTAAATTTTTTTCTCTACATGGAATGAAAATTTAGATTTCCATAACTTCCATGTCATTCTCCTGGTTAGGTCTTCCAAAGTGACACTTAGCATGTTGAGAACTTCAAAAGAGCAACAGAAAAGACTCTCTCCACCTTTGAAAATGTAGGTAATTCTGTGCAGGATAACTACTTAAGATTAGATTTACAAAAGGGAATTTTCCAGTGTAGTGGGTTTTTTAAACTATGAGATAAATTTCTCTGGGATTGTTTGTGATTTCCACAGTTAATGTGTTCTTACAACTAAAACACAAATGTTTGATGACTAATTGAAGACATTTTGATGCATAGACTCCTAAAGACTCATGTTATTACTACGAATGAAAGCATGAAACATTTTGCATTCTTATACATCAAGCTTTTGTTTCTTGTTAAGCATTTTAGAAATTTGTTTATAAATTCAATGTATAGTATTCAAAGAGATAAGGCATACATAATATCTGAAAACAGGCAATTTATCCTAAATACGCTGTCACATTTTACAGTTTCTCTAACAAGATGTGATAAATAATTGCTGATTATATCTGAGATACCGAAAGCTGCTATCCATTTATTACTCTCTCTCAGAGCAGACAGTCCTGTGACAGTAAGTAGCATCCCTGGCCTTGCTTGAGTGATGGCCTTGCAACAGAGTTTCGGAAGACTTAAAATATGCATATTCTATAATAGCTGCACCTTATAAAAGTGTATTCATGCTGGATATGGTTCTTATGCATAACCTTGCTCTGCCTGGTGATTCTACTATGACTACACACTTAAGGTATTTAGCGCGTGCTTTAATATGTTTTCTTATATCATAAAAATCACAATAAAAATACATGCTGCTGTTATAAGGTTATGGCAAGACATTTCTGCCTGGCACAATGAACAAGTTCTAAAATGCCATTATGTGATTAAGCAGAGAGGCACGACCACTGATTTCACACCGTGAAGTTCTGTAATGTTGAAATTGCCACTCAGCATCACACCTGGGAGTTATCTCTCTGAGATTTTTTTACATGATAATTTCACAGGGCTATAAAAAAAATGAAGCCATTAGGAAGCATCTTTCTTGGGTAAATGCTGGCTTTCTATCAGCCAGCATGAAACCATTGAAGTCTAATGTATGTTCTTGTGAAAATACTTCATTCAGTTTTCAGCTTTTCTTTTTTTACTGATAACTTGAAATTTGTTAAATTTGACTTATTTAAATTTGGTTCCTATCTTGAAAACTAATGGAAGCAATTATTTTCTACTCAATTTCAGAGTTGACAGTTTATCTGTCATAGTAATAAGTGCATGCGTTTCTTCATAACCTTTTTGCTTCTGAGTTTTCCGTGTTTTTGCAAACTTCATGTTGCCTCCAGCGCTTTTCTTAGATGAGACTAAAAATGTCCTTCCCAGTAGATGACTGTGGACGTGTACAAAAAAGAAAGAAGGAGCAACCACAGGATAAGAAAGGCCAGGACCTGTGGCTGGGAGACAGCCGCGTCCCCGACCGTGCGGAAGGGTTGTGGGTTCTCACGTTTAACCGACGCCTCGGTCACACGCAGCGGCCAGCGAGGTGATTATGTACGGAGCAAACGCAGCGAGGCCGCGTCAGCCTTCACAAAGCGTTTTCTAAGTCACCCAAAAGCTAGGACAATGAAGGCTAAGGCAGGCAGCGACATTTGAGTGCAGGAGCACTAAGGCTGACCCTGTGCTTGCTTCCTAGTAAGCAGTGCGTTGTTCACTGACTTCAGCCTCGATTGTCCCAAAGTCTCAGGGCGGCCTGGAATCAGACGGTGCTGCGGGCTCAGCCCAGGGAGCAAGCCAGGGGAGGCTCCAGAGGCCTCAGCAGAGTCAGCCCGCGCGGGCAGACCTCTGGGGCCATTTAAGGGTTCTGACACCGCAGGCCCTGTGCCTCAGTTCACCAAGAAAATGGTCAGTGGGTTACATAGGAGAAGCAGGTAACCCGGGGCCAAGGGCTCCGGGTCAGAGGTGGTGCCATCACTGCAGCCCACGCGGGCTCTGCTCGCTGCCCAAGCAGGGTCCATGGGCGCCCAGGCACTTCCCGGCCGCACCCCAAGGGAGTGCGGATCAGACGCAGAAGGGACCCTCAGGGGCAGGCCAGCAGAAAGTGACCACGATCGCAACTCTTCCACTAAAATATTAGACTAAATCACCCGGATTGCAAATTCTGCAAAATCAAAACCTTTTCCTAACAACAAAGTTTCTTTGTTTTTGTGTCCTCTGCCTCAGCCCCATCTCGATTCTCCTCTAAGCAAAGGCTGTTTCTTATTTTGTGGTTGTCCACGTCGCTCACAGTACTGGACACCACTATATTCTTGCCTGGTTTATTCTTCTTTAAAGAGTCCCTCTAACTGGCTAAGCTGACCAGGCTGGGCTCAAACTTGAGATCCTTCTGCCTCAGCCTCCAGGAGGGCTGGGATGACAGGTGTAACCACCGGGCCCAGATCCGAAGATCGTTTTGATTCCTCTGCAGTTCTCAGCATAGTTTTAAATTTCTTCATATTCAATACCTAGAAGACAGAGTAACATAAATGAAGAAAATGTTCCCTAACTCTTCCCAATGGACACAAATGACAGTTTCAGAATGCTCTATGGAGTAAAAGGACAGAAACAATGACAGGCAGTATTTATACAGAAAAAGTACAGAATTAAAATCTGTCACAGCAAGAGCATAGGAACAGGGAAGAAACAAAAGGAGAAAAAGTGCAGCAAGGCATTGGATGATGGCCAAGGAATTAAAAAAATACATACATTTCAAATAATAAAACAAATTTTAAAAATAATAAGTCATACTTATGAAATCCAAGAGAAAGAAGTGAATTGCAAAAAAACCCAAAATGAATAGCAGTGAAATAATAATGTAACAATTAAAACAAATGTAGTTAGACTGATACACATGAATTTAATCAGGATCAGATTGGACTTTTTAGAAAATAGCAAGAACATGCAAAAATATACATCTAAAATTTCACAGAAAAAAGCTGAAAATATAAATATATCATATAAATTTAATATAAATAAACCCTATACACACATATATACATATGTAAACATATATACATATGTAAACATATATGGTAGATTCATTACAAGATGAAATAAGCCTAGCTATGTAAACAACAAAGAAAATAGAGATTTTAATATAATGCAAGAGTTTAAAAATGCATTCATCTAGTAATATACAATTTAACTATAACAAGATAATGCAAATTATGTGTAACAGTGGTGTATGCATGATATACACACATATATAATAACAAGTATAATAAAAAGGAGTCTATATTATTAGTAGATTTATACATACCACCTTAAGTTAAAGTGAGAAATGATCTAGACTTTATCACAGCAAATGACCTTGTTTTTTGGGGGACGTGCTGAGCATGGAAGCCAGGGCCTTGTGCATGCAAGACAAGAGCTCCACACTGAGCCACACCCCAGCTCCCACAGCCAATGACCTTATAAACATCGATACCGTAGTAATTTAATGACTGCATAATTCAAATATTTCCCAGGAAAGTCAGGATACTGCATGGAATAGGAAATCTACTACCATACAGGAAACTTCTATGAAGTGTACAAATTTAAATCACCTAAGATTATTTAGTCATAATGCAATAATTTTATAAATAAAAAAGATAAAGAATACATACTTGACAAATAGAAACACCTCTCATTCATACTCATGCCCTATTGTAGAAAATCTGATGAAAGCTTGGAAATATTTAAAATTGAAAAATAACAAAACACCAGATGTTGTTTTGGGGTGAAAACAACACCATTTGAATAAATTAGAAAGTTATGAACTTAAAAGAATAACAAGAGGCTAAAATGTAAAGGTAAAGATATATTTAAGTAAAAGGTACAATAATAGAATCAAAGATAAAATAAAAAGAATCAACAGTACCAAAAACTGGGGCTCTCGCAGGAGTTAGACAAAAGCTTACTCTCACACCTTTGCAACTTTTAGAAATAGTATGGCACTAAGACATGCCTTTATTAGCAGTAGCACAATGGCTTCAGAGTGTAAAGCGTTCTTAAAAGTGCAACCCCACCCCAAATGTTACAAAACAAACAATCCCCATGTAGACAAGTCTGGTTGTGTGTCAAGGGCTGACAGGGAAATTACCGGTGAGATGCAAGGGTTTGGGTCACACAGAACCAGGTAAAGCAGAAGCTTCTGATCCGCTGATCCAAGCCCGAGGTGGAGCCACGCACCTGTCGGAAGTCACCTTGGCACCAGACCCTGCTGCTCTCAGAGGGATGACGTGTGCCCGCCTAGAGGGGCACACTGCGAATTAAGTTGAAAGTGCTGTAAAAACCACACAGGAAACAGACATATATGCATGTTTTATTCATACTGTTGCTCTAAAGTTTTCTTCCAAAGTGTTCTGAATTAGCTAAGTTGCTAAAATTCAAAACAAAGCTCACGGTGCTGCCTTCAAATGGAATTGTCAGTGCTATCAGTATCTGATTCTTAGTATCACTGACACTGATATTTACACTCTTTGTTCAGGAAATGTTTTCTAAATTGTCATTATGTATTTGAAATATGACAGTCTTTCTGTAATTCATATGGGCTAAGTCTTCGAGCATAGTACATTACCATCTCCTTTCAGAATCAGGAAGAACCAATTACTATCTTAAAATACCTATATACAATATATATATATTTTTTCTTTATTGTCTCTATTCTATTGTTTTTCAAGCAAAGGAGGATGGCTCATTGTTTCAGAAACCTTGAGTCTGACCTCTCCAGCATTTAGTTGCTTCTGCAGGGCTAGCGGAATGTTTATCGTGGCTTCCATAATGAAAGTAGTCCCCCAGAATCCATCATGAACAATGTTCGAGCATTTCTTGATAATTTTCATTGTTCCTTCTGAGCTTTATTAGATTATTTTCACTTTCAGAATAATTCACACATTGATGGCAATTAGATGAGAAACTCACAGAGGTTTATTTGTGTCCATGGATCTTTTATTTTCTGTTAAATCTAGAAAAGCTGACTTACTGTCCCAACTTTCTAGTATTTCCGAGGTAAATGAGCACAGCCATCTTCACCCTTTACAGAGCTACGGTGAGAAGAGCAGCTTTTAAAATGACTGTGCTACTGAGCGCTTAATGATAAAGTCGAGATAGGCTTGTGCTGATGTCTGTTCCCACTCACAGTGTGATGGCACAGGTGATTCTGCCTTCCCTAGAAACAAGCTCTAAAGACACTAATGGGTTCATCACCATACTGAGTGCGTAGGGCATTTTCCACTAGTGTAACAAACTGTATGTGGAAGAATACACAGTTTTAATTTTTTTTTAATTTTACTAATTTTTTAAATTTTACTAATAATTTTTTATATTTTTTAATGTCAGTTTAAAAATTATCCTTCTATGCATTTAGGTAGCAGTTCAGAAACAAGACCCGTAATTTCCAGCTTTGTAAGTGTCCCTGGATTGATAAGTGCAGTCAATTAGTATCTCTGTCTTTATCTTGAAAGGCTTAAAAGACAAAAGAGCAAATAAGTTTTAACATAAATAATGAAACAGCTCAAAAACTAATAAGACAGCTTGTGAGATTACGTTTGCCCTATTGGAGGGAAGGCACATTGGGACTATGGGAGGGCCAGTTATTTCCAAGGTTTTTGTTGTTGGCTTTGCTTTGTTTTGTGGTCCTGGTAACTGAACCCAGGGATGCTCTACCACTGAAAATCATCCCAGCCCTTTTTCTTTTCTTTCTCTTTTTTTTTTCAATTGTGAGACAAATTTTCCCTCAGTGACTAACATGTGTAGCCTGGACTCACACTCTTGATCCTGCTACTTCAGCCTCTCAGAGCACTGCGAGTATAGACCGGCACTACTGTGCCCAGCTATTTCTAGCTTACAGGAAGTTGTAGCATTAGAGTAAAACCATTTCATAGAACATATAAAAGTGCAAATAATGACAGAAGCACCTGTTATGGCATGCACACAAATGTACCCACAGGACCCTGAGATTCGAGAAACAAGTGAGGTTTATTAAAACTGCAGAGGTCAATCAGTTTAGGCCACTGAAACTGCTGGCCACTGGCTGGCTGGTGCCAATTCCTTTGTTCCCTTTTCATACATACCCCTGTATGAGTTCACGAGATCAAAGTGCTACACGGACACCGCTTTTCTGCAGCATTATCGTTGCTTTGCAATGTTACAAGACTTTCTTACACATCTGGTCAATGGCACCCAATGTGGGCGCTGGGCAGTTTGGTCGCCTTGGGATAAAGCCATTTGTTCCCCTTTTCACAGTCTTCATGGCAAAATAAGTGAGAGGAGGAGGCTTTTTTAGGATTTGGCCAAAGTTCACTCGTGGTTTAAAGTGTAACTGCTAGCTAAACATCTAAACTATAACCTGTAGTCCATAAAATAAATTAAGTTTTCAAAACTAGGGTTTGGGAGGTTTCAAAAGGAAAAAAATCAGAGAAAAGAAAGCAAATGGTGAGGGTTATAAACACCCTCACACATCAAAATATTAAACAGAAAGATGAAATTTTATGTCTTTACATCTAGAACTTTGAAATTGTTCTTAAAGGAGAGAAACAATGGCATCATAATCATATTTTATATTGTTTCATGAAATTTACTTTTTTATTGTAAATTTTATTATCCAAGCATCATAGCACAGCACAAAATTTGAAAAAGTGAATGTAATTAAGTATGTATCTTTAATGCTTTTTTCTTTTCTACCAATAAAATTAATTCAGTAGCTTTGAACAGAATCAGTGAAGTCCGGGATGCTGAAGAAATGACTGCATTTTGAAAGAACATCTGGAGGGACAAATTAAAATGACAAGCTATGTACAATTTTGCTGCTTTCTGTATTTTAAAACACTCGTTCTCCTTGGGATACAATACTGAAAACCTAATGTGGGAAACCATGGATCCTGACATTGTGCGTCGGGAAAACAAAGCTCCCTGCTTCTCTCCAGGGATTTTGTCACTGAGTTTCTAGGCTGTGGAGGCTCCTGTCCTAAAAGGCCTGAGCATCTCCTTCCAGAGCTGCCCAGGGCCCGCTGCCAGCATCGTTCCTAGCTCAGCCCTTAGAGCGCTGACTGCTTTTCAGAACAGGCGCACAGGAGTGCAGAGTGGAGCCACCTTGTGACTGAAGAACGAGTGTGACTGACCCATCATCCCCACCACAATCTATCTCCAGATACCCAGTTGAAATCTCAGCAGATGCAAGTAAAGATCTGGGGACCAATTCATGCAACTGAAATGAGACCAGTTATAAACTGAACCATGTCTGGGACTGGCCTTTCTCCACTGCTGGAACTGGATGGAGCAACCACAATGGGGAGCAAAGTCCTTGTCAGGCAACAAAAAAGTCAACCCAGGACCTCATTAGCCTTGGTGATGAGCCTTGGCACACACACAGAGGCTGGACACACACTGTTCTGTGAGAAAGTTCTCTTTCATGGAGTCATGGGTGCTTTTGTTTACTTTGTTGCATCAGTTCCAGTTCTATGGGCCCTGTGGGATTTGTTCTGGCCCATGGGAGCTGAGTGAGAGGTCCTCTCAGAACCGACACCTCCCGAGCAGCTCTATCTTTTTGTGGCACAGCAGAGCCCGTGTTCCTGATTAGCAATTTTTTTCTTTTCTGTTACATTAGTTCCAAAGACAACACAGAGCATGTCTTAAGTCAACGCATTCTGTATAAGTAGAAAGAAACCTTTGTTATTAGAAGCCACTGAGACTTGGAGCTTGTTTACTATGCAGCACACTGCCACCTGTCTTAGAAAATTTAAGGATGCCAGCCTGAATTCTGATTGATGCAACCCCACTCTGCCATTTTACAGTTTAATTTATTTTAATGTGGTAAGACAGAAAGTGGAAAATTCTACCACTGGCTGTGTATCGGGTCTAAAGGAAGCAGAAAATGTCTGTTATTTTTTTAGGTGTATATAAAATGGTACTTTCTGCAAATTTATGAAAGAAAAGGAAATAAGGAGATTAATCCTATACAATTGATAAAATCCAAAGGTAGATTAACTAAGTAAGACAGAAGATATAATGAAGACAGGTGAAATTTAAACAGCAAGCACTGGTGAATTTCTCATTTAATTAAAAAGTACATGGGAAGAGATATTAAAGAAAACTCAAAATAGGTCAGAAAGGACAGTGACTAAAGGCTGAAAGTCGGGGAGCCTGACTCCACATTTTTTGTGATCCGACCATGAGGAGAGTTTGGTAGACAGAAAAACACTGGAGAGGACTTCGAACAGGCTGCTGGACACAGCTCAGGTGTGGCCTCAGACAAAGCCAGTGTGGGGTCAGCACAAGAAAAACTAAAGTGATAGAGCAGGAGAAGAATGCACATGCCACATGTTTAGAACCGAGAAGAAAACCAACTAGAAAACTAAGTGGAGCGGGTACATAAGTCAGACAAAAGCATTTCAAGGATCACTGGAAACGGCGGGAAGCAGGAAGAAAATGACACGGGTTGAGTAGAAAGGGAAGGTGCAGAGGTCTGCGGTAGCTGTCCCACCAGCAAAGATGGACAGGAGGGTACTGAGGAGGGAGCACAGCAGAGGGTGTGGATAAAATACAGACAGAGAAAAAGGGCAGAGCACGGACGGACCCAGGGGCAGACACCAAGTCAGAAAATGCCGAAATACTTTCTCCATAGAAAATACCATCTATTATTATTTAGATCTGAAAAGACTCCACAACTGCACATACTGCTTCTCACCCTGGAATAATAGGACAAACACTCATCTTGCAGCATGACTGTAAGAAGCGTACATATGTCTGTGCTTTATTTCTAACAACTTAATGCTCTCTTTTACTTAACAGCTTGATGCAGCACACTCACAGAAAATGCAAGAGCATGCAATGTCTGTGTGCAACGTATCAAGCAATTGTGAAGCAGTGCTTCGCCCAACCAGCTCACTGCTGGCAAGCCAGATCTTGGAAGCCTTCCCCAAGCACCATGAGCTCGGCGTTCCTACCGTCCAACTCCATCCACCGTGTACCCTGTGCTGTAGGGTACTTTTTGGCTAAAATGTCTGGACAGCGTTCACGTGATAACTGCACTCATAAATAGTATAGACAGGCTTCGCCGCCGCTGAAACTGCAGATGAAGGGAATCACTGAGTGTAACCGGATGAAATCATGAACGCCTTTTGGAGCAGAATTTCCGGATGGCACGGTGGTGGCTTTGTTCACTACATAATTCAAATGGCCTTCCATTGGGCTTGTACAATCCAGCTTCTGAATAACTGCATGAAAGAATTCCTGCTGCTTCACATATTTGCCAACAGTTGGCTTTGTCAGAACTTTAAATTCCATCTTTTTATTGTATATCATTTGAAATCATTGAAGTTTTCAACTATATTTCACTAATGACCAATAATACTGAATTTTTTTTTTGCAAAATGTATTGGGCTGCTCTCTTACAAACACTTATTTTGTAATATTTTAAAGATTTGCTTGCATTTGTCTCATTGATTGTGAAAATCTATTTTCTGATCAGTTTTTGTTTTACTGTACGGGATCAAAGCGTGTCAGGACCATAGTGAGACCAGTGCCCTGTGTCCTTGGCTCACTGCAAAACCTCAGTCACACAGCAGGTGTCCAAAGTGCCTAGATTTTTTTCCTGAAATTTCTTCCTGGTTTCATTGATCTAGTTTTCAACCCATAAGCCAAGCTTTAATGTCTAATTTAACCATGAAAATAGAATTTCTTATTTTCTAGAAGAGCAAGTCTTATTTTTCTCACTCATCTCTAGGAGTGGCTGGAAATTCCTGACATGTGAATAGCCAAATAAAAGTAAAACCAGTTGGGGAATCTTCATAAAAATGCTAGATTTTGACTAAGACGTAATCTCATGTGGGACATGTGGTATATTTATATAAACTCTACAAAACATCAATAAATCCATTTATGGATTGGTATTACAAATACTTTCAAAGTTTGCTTTTTTCCCAAAGAGATCTTGCAAAAATGATCTGAGATTTATTTTTAGGTATATGACAGTTCTATGCTAATGAAATTTTGAAAGGTTTGCTGCTGGGATATATAGAATTGCTAATAAATTCAGTCTTCATTTCTAAGGCTTATCAATTTTAATGCTTTAATACTTATTTTCTATATGCAGTCAGGTAATCTCCAGACTATATTCCTTCATTTCTAGTCTGTATTGGTTTTTCTGGACTCATGTATTGGTCATGGTATTTAATAAAACATCAATAACGAACAAGAGAAAGTTTGTTCTGTTCATATGTGAAAGAATATTTTTAAAAGCTTCATTATTAGGCATAAAGATTGCTGCAGGTTTTCTTATACATAAGCTTTATCAAAAATAAATATATATCCTTGTATTCTTAGTTTCTATGGGTTATTTCTTAATCTCAAATGGATATTGACATTATGAAGTCCTAACATATTATCTATGTATAAGCAATTTGGGGATTTTTTTTTTTCTTTTCAGCAGTTACTGAGGCATATTACTCTTACTGAAGCTCTCATTTGACATCAAATATTCTCAGCCATTTCAAGATTCTATCATGTGCTTAATGGTAGGATCAGAAATTACATTGTTGCCTCTTTGTTGTCTCTGCCAGGTTCGATATGAGACTATGGTGACTTTACACACCTGTGTCTGTGAAGAAACTTGTTCCGTCTTGAAACCGTTCAGGTAACCTTGGCGCACTGCGGTGATTCTGTTTCCTGTATTTGCTTGCTTTGTTCTTTGCTGTTATTACTTCGGTATTTGTCTATTTTTGTTGTTTTTGTTTGTTTTAGCAGAATGTCTCAAATAATTCATCTGGGAAGCAAACTAGGTGTATATTTTCTCGATGGAGTCAATTTTCTAAACAAATACAAGATTAAAGAAGCTTTTCAGTTCATCTAAAGGCAGTTTTGCCCAAGTTTTCCTTAAAGTAACTTGTTCATTCTCATCTAAAGCTCAATAATTAGGTGCAGGCCTCTTACTAAATGGCAGCTTAAGAGCCTACGATGGTTCATTTTTTCATGAAAAAGCAAGATAAAATTGAGGAAAATACCTTTTTTTAATACTGTAGAAATCAGTCAATGATCTGCAACAACTTAAGGAGCATTAATTCCAGAATGATTCATCTTAAGATAGGTTCGTAGCATTTAGCCTGCCTGGTCCCAGCCCTCTCAGCTCCAGGGGAGCCTGGAGATGTGGCTTCCTTCCAGTCAGAGCAGTTGCAAAAGTCAGCAGCTCAGAAGCCACTGAGAAGCCACTGAGGGCAGATGACACCTTTAGGTCCTCAAGACCTCATCCACAAATAGTCTTCCCCCATGACGGCAGGAGCTGACTACAGTTCGGGAAAACGAGCAGACAGGTGATGGGAAATACCCGAGGAGTAAGCACCGGGAGGGGCAGGGAAGTGGAAGTTCTGGTGTGGTTTTCGTGGTACAGGAAGCGTTGTGCACGCCACAGAGTGCGCACACCTAGGCCACGACCTCCTCACTGGCTGATCCTCCCTTGCAAGAAGGAAGGTGAGGCTAAGGGAGCGTTACAAACCATCCAGCAGTGCTGAACACACACTCATACTCCTTCTGCCAGACGTGGACACTTACTTGATCAAAACATGTAAGGAGGTACTTGTGCGATCACAGGTAAAGAGTAAGCAAACAGAAAAAATTCAGAGGCTCCACCTGGCAGAGAGCGCAGACATTCTATAATTAGTGCAAAATATACCTGAGAGGTTATTTCTCATGTGATTTCCTCTATAGTTTCATGGATTTGTTTCTTTACTTCAGTTGCTATCATTTCAGAAATTTCAGGTGTGTGTCTTCCAGTTTATTATAGACATAGGAAAATGTCTCCTAGATTTGTTCTGGGTGGGGTGGAGCTCTGAGATTGCTTTTTTGCTTCTTTATTTTCTGTGGTGACCCGTGTGAGTTTTTGCAGAAGATGGCTATCTCACTAGTATTAAGGCCTCTCCAGGGAAAGTCTGTTCTTCAGGGATGTCTTCAGTGTGTAGGAGGATGTTGGTTTGTGTCTGTCCCAAGATCATAACTTCCCAATTAGTAAGAGTAGGGTGCTGATATGTGTTTGGCTCAGTCCCCAGTTCTTTTGTGCTGGACTGAGGTGAGGTTATTACCCCAGTACTTCCCAGTACTAATGCTGGTATGATGGCTGATTTTATGTTTCTAATTAACCAGAACACAATGTGTCCAGACATTTGAATCTGGTACAAAACACAGAAAATATATAAATAGTCAATAGAAACCTGAGGAGTGGGGAGTTTGATTCCACATCTTTCTTTGAGTATCACTGAAAATGGGCAGCTTTCAGTTAAATATTCTAAAATGTAAACAAACAGGAAAGCATAGCCTACACTGGAAAGAAATCAACAAAGAGTAAATAAACTTATAGTTGGATTTTCTAGACAAGGCATCAGTTTATTTGTCTATAGTGTACATTGAAAGTATGTTCAAAGAATTTAAAGAAATATTTCTTAAAATTAAAGAAATGTAAGCCAATAACCTCTCACCAAATAGAGAATATCAATAAAAAGATATTTTAAAGAGAAACAAATAGAAAGTCTAGAATTATAAGTTATAGTGACTGAAATGACAAGTTTGCTAGAGGGGCTCACCCACAGCGCTGAGTGGGTGAAGAAGGACTCCTCTAACATGGAAGTTAACTTGATCCTCAGGTAAATTTAAGTTGCATAAACTGATGAAGAAAGAGGAGGAGATGTGAAGAAACCAGCCAGCTGGGCTGAAGAGGTCACCATCAGGTCTGGAGCTCACGTCTCATTGTAAGGATGGGGCCAGCGGACAGAGCTGGTGACATTTTCAACATGCTGAAGGATAAAGACAGCGGAGCCAGCACTCCACATACAGCAAGACTGTCCTCCACGAGGACATGAGACGCTGAGACAGTCCAAGATCAGCACAGGGTTTCACTGGTAACCACTGTGCCCTCCACGTGTAGCTGACATGTGACTCAGGGGCCAGGACCCCCAGGAAGACAGAGGCTCCCATGTGGGTGTACCCAGAGCTGATGTGAATTCACTGTGGTTTGTTTTCTTCTATCTGACTATATAGGCGCTCATGGAAGCAGCGATTATTACAGAACTGAGGCGCTGTGCTTATAACATACGTAGACATAATTTGTTTGACAAAAATAACACAAAGGCTGGAGCCCTGATAACTAGGTTAGAACCAAGCTTTCTCATACAACGGAAAGTAAACCAATGCCATCTCAAGAACAATTATTTAAAATGAACATGCTAACTATGAGCTAAGTGTGGTCATTAAGGAAAAATAATTATAAAATACAGTAAAACAATAACAAAATCACTACTCTAGGAGTGTCTTAATCCGTTGAGGTTAACAGATCAGGATTGACAGTCAACACCAATGGAGGAGGAAGAAAGAAAGACATGACATGGCAGTGAAGATGATAAGCACAATTAGGTTTGCCGTATCTGTTACTATAGTAAATGCTAAAACATTAATACTAAAAATGAAGAACATTGCCATAGTACACTGAAAAACAATCCAGCCATCTTTCCATTGTAACACAGTTTAAACATCAAACACACACTAGATTGAAAGTAAGAATGCAAAGGGTTCAAAGGGTTTATTATGGAAACCTTAACCACAAATAAATAAAAATGGCTATTGAGAAAATGATTCTAAAGAAACAATCACTACTGGGGCAGAGAATGTGGGCCATAGTAAATACTTTAATTCATGAGGAAAACATAATTATTACCATAATACATGTAACTAATAAGACAGTCCCAAAATATAAGCAAACAATTGACAGAATTGAAAAGCAAAATATTTCTGCACGGACACATGCAGACTTCAATACTTCATTTCTTAAAGTGAAAAAAAAAACAAGTCAGGGGAAGACAGAAAATGAGACAGGAGGCTTGAATGCTATAAAACACAGTCTCACACTGAATTTACTTCCTAGGGTGCCATTTTCTGCCTTGATATAAAACTTGACCATAACCAACATGACAAAGCTCACTTACTTTGATTATGTGGCCGTGGAAGAAGAACATGCAGCTGAAACGACCGCAGAGACTCTCACCTGCGGCTATGATAGAGCACTGGCGCCACACACCGCACTGTGCGCAGCGGCAGTCAGGCACTGTGTAAACGCAGCAATGGTGGTGACCGCGGAGCCAGCGGGGAGGCGATTCAGAGCGCGTGACTGCCTTGGCTGTTGGCCTGGGGACGATGTCTGGAGCTTGCGCAGTGTGATACTCTCCGGGCAGAGCCAGGTGACGCCCTGGCCCGAGAACACAGGACCCATCTACGCCCAGCCGCAGGAGCTGGGATCCATTAGCCTGTGGGGTAGAGGGGGCCATGCAGACAGTGGCCGGGACGTGCATTTGGCGGCCTCCTTAGAATCACTGCAGATGTTCAGCTGCACACTCATGACGCAAACCTAGGTAAAACCTACCGGACTCTCACCACGTGTGGAGAACTAAGATCCCTGGATCAGCGAAGAGAACTACTTGGTGCTCTTGGCACTAGAAGGGTGATAAACTGCTGTGTGTGACTAGGGACAGACCTCGGATGTTCTCAAGAAGCCATCTGAGCCTGCCTTGGGTTGTCACATCACAGACCGAGGCTGAGCCCACACAAGTTGCACAAGAGAGGAAGCGTTTGTAATTTGAGTCACAATAAGCTTGGAGAGGCACAGGGAGACGCTCTGGGGTTCCCACAGGCCTGCTGCAGTAGACTGAGAAGCCTAACCTAGTCAACTACCAGGCTGCCGTTAGGGTACCTAGCCTCTCCCCCAACCAAAGCACACTCTTCAGAGAAAGATCTTTTTAGAGGAAAACATTAAATTCCAGAATCTCTACAAAGTATAATCCCCATATCTAATATAAAATAAAAAGTATGAGAGACTTCCGATTTCCGCTTGGGGTGTTGACAGAGAGAGCAATGCTTGGAAACTTAAAAGATGATGCAAACTGTTATTTCATACATTTTCTTCCAGATGTCAGAGAGATAATTTGATAGGACAGACAAATGGCCAGTGAGACAGACAGAGAGACAGACAGGTAGAAAGGAGGTGAAGGCACCAACTTGAGCAAACACAGACATTTTAACTCGGAGTTTTAAAAATATTCCTGAAGTCTAAGAACACACCATCAAGGGACATAGAAACCTAAGTTCCACAGATTGAGAGTCCTTAGAGCAGTCAGCAAATTTCTTCTCCAAAGAATGGAATGGGTCTAAGCGCTCGCGGAGATGGAGGACAGAAGTCCAAAAAGACAAAAAACCATTTTTAGCATCCAGACCAGAGGGAGGGAAGAGCGGCCTGCAGGACCGGGTCACATGCTCACTCATTCACCGCAACCGCATTGTCCTTCCCCCGTTCACTGCCTCTGCTGCAGTCAAGAGCAGCCATAAAATAAAAGGATGGCCAGTGAGGTGGGAGCCAAAGCCCACTGGGAACTGCCCAGGAAAACATTCTTTTCCAATAAAAAGAGGCAAGCATTTGAAATTATGTTTACTTCTCTGCTTTCAAATCGCCACAAGACGAGCCAATGAAATCTTTACCACTGAGGCTACAGTAGCCGTATAAATTAGAAAGTGTTTTAAAGTGATACAGTGCTCTACTTTTTCAAGCCTTATTGACTTGTCATTAGGGTAAAATCCTATTAAGAGCAATTCAGTCACTGGGAAGTAGAAATGGAAATTCCTTGCTGATGAACTACCCTACCAGGAAAGGGACCCCACTAAACTGAGGTAGTGATCGTGAGTCTCCTGTGGTGAGATGGAGAAACACCGGGTTTAAGGGTGAGAGCAGTGACGTAAGTGGCTGGGACACTTCCCATTACACTACTCACAGCATCAGAGCGAAGTGTTTGCTTCTTACACAGGCAGCTATTGAAAAGTACCCCCAAATTTCAATTTTCTAAAGAAAACACCGTCCAAAACCTTTGCCAACTGAGAAGGGATATTCTTTGTTTGGGTGTGCTTTTAAGTATCACCTATCTTCTCTTATGATTTCAGAACACTATGTTGTCAGGGAAACCTAGAAGTAAAATTAAAATGAAATTGTTCCCTAATTATCCCACACTTAGGGAACCAAATTGTAGAAAAGCAGAAGAGGGAACTCGGTTCCCCCTCGGGACTCAAGAATCCGCTTAACTTACTATGATTGCGATGAACCCAGCTGCAAAGCAACCACCCACGTCTGCCTCCCAGGAAAACCACGAGGCAGGCCTAACAGACTCGATCAGCAGTCCGAACCCCAGCTCTCTGTGGTACTTCCAGAATAACTGCCATGAGGATTCCTTGCTTAATTTGAGAAAGGGAACATAGCGCCGAGTCCAAATGTCTCCGTTTCACAAGCTATATATCAACCCTCCGCAGGAAGAGGCAAACTGCAGCCCTGATGAGATACACACTCACACTCCTCAGAATGGCCGAGTTTAAAATAAAACAGAACTGCACTACTAACGTTTGGTGGGGATGGGAAACAAGTAGGATTCTCCAATACCACAAGAGTGAAAACACACCAGGGTAAAAGTCTGGCATTTTTAAAAAATGAAATTAAACATGCACACACGGAGTGCTTTTGTAATGGCGTGCCCTGTATATTTTGGGGGAATCACACTATCTGTGGCCATGCTCTGTCCACGCCAACACTTAGGGTGCAGTTTGATTCCCAGGGTACCGCTGTGGAGAGGCCTGGGGCCTCTCAGGACGCAGGGTGGCAGGGGGGAAGCCCGCCTTTCCCACAGGACCGCGCTTTGCCGCTCCTGGGCTGGGTCAGCTGCAGGGAAAGTGGGCTGTGAGACTCGAGGCCACTTCGCCCTGCCACGCAGAAGCGCTCGAGGCCCCCGCTGCCAGCTCAGAGCCTCTGCGGCTCAGAAACGCTGGCCCACGCGGGCTTCTCTCCTGCAGCAGCCAGGCAGGGCCAGGCAGGGCCAGGCAGGGCCGCCGAGAGCAGCAGGAGGAAGCCCCAGAGTGAATCGGTGGTGAATATTGATGTCCTCTTGCACCCTAACCAAAGGAAGAAGACAAATTGTCCACAGCATGAGACGGGGCAAACCGTGTTGCTATTGAAACATAACACATTATAATTAGCAGTGGAATTACTACTCAGCAGGACTAAACACGGGGTGCCAGGGAGCTCGGAAAAACAGAGATTGCGTAAGGTATGGTTTCATCCATGCGCGGTTCAACAAAAAGTAAAACTCGTCGACGGTAGTAGAGTTTAGAATCTTGATTGTCATGGAGTAAAAATTTCCGGGAAAATGACTAAGAAAAACATCTGTCATGGTAGACAGTCTATGTACGCTTAGGCTGAAGCTCAGGAGGCTGAGGTATTTATCAGAATTTTGTAATTAATGCTTGAAATTAAGTGTATAAAGTTCACTAAATAATTCCAATCAAATTATTTTTTAATATCTGATTTTGGAATATAGCCATTTCTAATCTATAATTATTTATGCACTTTTCTATTTAACTACTGTTAGCTCTCCCTGGTAATTCCTAGATAATAAGACTTTCTCTTTGGGTCACTGCTTCTGATTTATCTTATTTTTATTTGGGGAACATCTTTGATTAACATTTTTGTAAACAATAAGGGTTATTAGCTAATCTATGAGCACTGAAGCATTTGCGGAAACTCTCAAATGTATAATTTGAATGAAAATCTAAAATCTGTTTATTTCAATTTATTTTTCCAATATCAATGTTTGTAGGATAATTTCCATAGAATTTTAATTTCAAAAATGTGTCACTGTAGATAGAGCTGTGAGTCTCATTTAATTAATTCCATGGATAATTAAGCTCCACATTCTTAGTTTTATTTTCAAGCCCATATGGCTTATTACATTTTCTACTGTCTTCTGTATCATTTTCCAAGATGACCTCATCCCAGTGAATCTGAGGTAAACTTGTCATATTTGTCCTCCGCATATTGGTTTAACTTCAGCATCATCTGTTCTGGTCATTATGGTGCCCACTATTGTTCTGTAACTTTCTTAATAAACTTCAAGTAACAAAGAGTGGAGCTGGAGAAATACTCCAGCTGGACATCTGCTCTGTCTTCAGTGGATAGTTAACCAACACTAGTTATCAAAACATTTCCATTGAAATCACAGTTACATTGATTACTTTTTCTGCCTGGTTATCACCTGCCTAATAAGCATAAAATAACTGAAGAATAACATCGGAAGCAGCTGCTGTTATGGTAACGTTTGGGGAGTCCTTCCCATGGCTGCTGTGGAGACTGCTGCAGAGCCTGTGGGGATGTGAGAACACACCCTGGAGTCTGTCTCTGTGCCCTCTCCCCCAGATATTTCTTCACCTGGACATGAATTCTAACTGGACTGGAGAGAAGCCAAGGTCCCCTAAGCTGCATTTCCCTCTCGATCTTTCACAGCGGCAAAGCCCACCGCTATGGGTGCAGCTGGCATCTCGGCTTCCACATCACACAGGAGGCCCAGGCGAACCCCCTGCTTTGCAGAGTTACCTGTTTGTGGCGGACTGCAGTGCAAAGTGGACTCCGCACTCTTATCCAGCCTGCAGGAGGCTCTCTTTGGGGGATCACTGAACTAACAATGGCCATGTCTAAGCCCCATGTGACTCCCCATATGTTACCTAGAAGATACAGGAGAGCTGAGAAATTGCCTAGCCTGCTCACCATACGGAGAGAATCGATTTGGCTGTATTTAGTGGAAGTTGTTAAAGTAAAGTTTCAGCCAGAGGAAAGTCTGGGCATTATGCTGATTCCCCCAATACCACTTACCAAGATACTTTGTATTCTGCCTTTTTAAAATTGACCTGGAACTGAAGGACTACTGTGCTGAGCGCATAAAAAGCCATCTATTGACTCACAGAGAGAGGGTTAAAAACTTCTCACTAGGCAGCATTAGAATTCTAAAATTCTATAAAGCATGTAGTACTTCAGTAAATGCATAAAAATGTTTCAAACTAAAAATGCCTTTTAAAATGAATACTAAAATCTAATTTTAGATCTTTGTTAAATTGATGTTTCATCCAAGGCCACTTAATTTTACATTACCTCAGCTGCAAAGAAAAATCATTCCTGTTATGTAACAAGGGTAATTGTGATCCATCACGAATCACTAAACATGAAAGCCTTGAGCAGTATCATTTGTGGGAGATTTCAAGCACATAATTTGCATAGTAGGCAAAGACCTCACTCACAAACCAAATCTTCCCTTGTCTCTGAAATATTTAGTGTGAGAAAGTCTAAGGAATGTCAAATGCCCCATGATTTTCTTCACTATTTCATATTATTCACAAAAGGAGTTCAGAAAGCTATTCAGATTTTCCAATCAAAATGTTGCCAGAAAAAATAGTATTTCTTAAAAATAAAACTCAACTGCAGGAGGACTCGCCATAGATCCACTCTGACCTGTTCTAACTAACCTGAATAAGTTCTTTGATGTGTGCGACCTGTCATAGGAAAACACTGTCTTCCTGCATTTAGAAAACCTTGATTGGTGTTGGATCCTGTTCAGATAGCAAACTTAATTTTTGACTTTACTTTTTTGAAGGCAAGTAGGGCACCAAAACTTTTAAGATTATTCTACATGAATTATAGTAAACATATAGTTAATCAGTTTTCATGGACAGCCTCAGAAATCCCCCATAGGAAATCCAATTCCCACTTCTGGTGCTTGTAGAAACCCTTTTGCCTTGTCCAGAATAGTTACAGTCTAGATCAAGAACACATAGAAAAGCACTGACCTTGGACAATGCAGTTTTCTTCACGGTATTCTAAATTAGGCACTTAAAAGTTATGTTTTTGTTTTTGTTTTGGATTTGGGTTTTTGGTTTATCGAATTCCGAAGCAAACAGTCCATGGCATTTAAACAGCAAACCTAACATATGTGCTATGCAGTCTTTTGGTGGAAAATGGAGAAACTTGCAGTAGAAATAAAAATAAATTGGCTTAATAATTGAAAATCAGGGATAAACATAGATATTGCAGTATCAGAAACTATTTCCTGAATTACATAAATCATATTTTAAAACTCAGCTTCTATAGCTGAGCTAGGGCTGTAAGAGAGAAGATACAGTCAACAATAACGGAGTCATGCTTTAGGCCAGATTTCCATCTGAGAGACAGAGCCCTGTTACTCTGCTGTCTTGATTTGGAGATCACAGCTTCCTAAAGAAACATTGCGATGTTATTTTAAGGTATTTAATTCATATTATAGCATCAAGGACTACTACAGAAATTTTTCCAGAAATTGAGACTTGATTGTTATTTTTTAGATTTTTAAAATTAAATCTGAAAAAAGAAATGTATAGGACAGAGGCCTGCTACTAAATCCCCCAGGATGATTCTTCCTCCTGTCCTTTTTTGACCTAAATCAGGCCTGAAACAGAGGAGAAGGGTTCACATGAGTGTTAAGGAGCAAGACAGTTGGAACCAGCTCTTCTCTGTCGCTGACAGAGCTGTGTATCTGGGTATGAAACAACAGAATTTTGCTTTGCTAACTCGTGGGTAAGCAGGAGCGTCTATCCTTGCAATATGTAGCCTGGTGGATTCGCAGAAAACTTACACAGGGCTTTGTGACAGACCACAGGACACTACCCGAAATGTTTCTTTTTTGTCTCCTTCCTTTACCCAGTTTTACCCTTTCTTCCCCAGTTTTTCCCCACTTATCCATGGAATTAGAACACTTTGGAAGTATCAGAAACCCTGATTCATTGGCTTTAAAAACAAAGAGGGTCAATGGGATGGTTTATTTTATGTTTCAACTAACCCAGCTTAATACTCAGCTGTGAGCTCAAACTGAAGTCTAGATGTCGGTGTGAAAGTGTTTGTTTTGTTTTTTGTTTGTTTTGGTTTTGATATGCTTAGCACTCAAAGCAGCAGCCTTCCAGTAAAGTAGATCACTCTTCCCAGTGTGTGACTGCCTCGGCCTCCTTCATCCTCCTTTATCCGGGAGGAAACCTTAACATAAAAGACTGAAGGCTCAGCGGAACACCAGGAATATAGCATCCCTCCCTCCATCAGTTGCCCGCCGGAAGCCTACCACAGCGGTGTGAGCACCGGTTCTCTCCTGTCTCTCTGTCTCTCTGTCTCTCTGTCTCTCTGTGTCTGTCTTTCCCTCTCCCTCTCTCTTTTCCTCTCTCCCTCCCTCCCTCTCTGTCTCTGTCTTTGTCTCTATGTCTGTCTCTCTCTGTCTCTATCTCTGTGTCTGTCTCTCAGTCTCTCCCTTTCTCTTTCTCTGTCTCTGTCTCTCTCTGACTCTTTCTGTGCCTGTGTCTGTCTTTCTCTGTCTCTATCTCTGTGTCTCTCTGTCTCTCCCTTTCTCTTTCTCTGTCTCTTTCTGTCTCTGTCTCTCTGTCTCTCTCTGAATCTGTGCCTGTGTCTGTCTGTCTCTCTCTGTCTCTGTTTCTCTGTCTCACTCTGTGTCTCTGTTTCTGTCTGTCTGTCTGTCTGTCTGTCTGTCTCTCTCCCTCTCTCTCTCTTCTGTTGGTTCTGTTTCCGGACATCCCTTACTCAAGCAATCATCAGAGGTGACACAAGAATCCAGAGGAAGGACAGAGAACAAAGCCCTGCGTCCTATTCCTAATGTTCCCCTAGATGAGTAACAAGAGCCCTTTAAAGTTTCAATGACAGCAAACAGCCCACCGCAGCACATGAGCTGTAGGTTCACCACCTCCGCGAGGTTCCGCTCACTCCTTCAAACTGGCTTTACTCTCACTGTGTCTCCAGAAGCAAACCAGACTCCTGCCAGCAACGCCTAAAGCCCAGGTCCTGGATGGAAGGCATTTCCCGCAGCTGGTGCCAGTGCTGTCCTAGGTCTACCCCGGACTGAGTGGTTACTGCTTCGTTTTCACCTGAAGCTCCTGCCGAGATGCTGAGATGCAGTCCCACCTAGAGGGTTAGAGCAGTGACCTCATCAGGCTACAGTTAGGAGTGGGGACGGGCGGGGATGAGAATTACATGCAGTTATCAGGATGGAGCCATCACGATTCAGTACTGGTGGCTTTTTAAAAAGACAATGTCCGAAACACACCCACTGCCCAGTCTGACAGGGCAGGACGGTTGTCACGGACAGACGTGAGCACTGAGCTTGGGGGAGACTGAGAAACAAGGTAAAACCCTTTCCTTGATGACTTACCCATTTTTGGTACTGTGGACTAAGAAATGGGCTAAGACAGTGGGATTTGCCTGTGGTTGGCACTGGCTGAGACCCACTGAGTAGTACATTTCCCGCCAGGGCCCGGGGGCCATGGCTCATGGCTCACGCATTGGTCCTCAGCATCGTTTGTGCGTTTTGGGGATGTGAAGGGAACGTTTGGGGCCCCTTTGTTCATTACACATTGAACTCTAGAATTTCAATAGGACGTGTTTCCCAGGCGATTCATTCAGCTTTCTCCTTTATCTCAGTGTTTGTGACATGACAGGTACCATGACAGATAATTGCTGGGCTCTGCGTATTTTCCACCTATGCCCTAAAAGAACGCAAAGACCAACCAACTTGTCAGAGACCGTCTTTACCTTCTCATGGCAGAGACAGGCATATTTGGCAATTGGCAATCAATATTCTCAAAAATATACTTTGTCACTTAAGAATACATGCATCTTCCTCATAGAAAATAACTTTATCAGATAGTTTTTAATGTTTATTCGAATAAAATCGCAAACATTTATGACCATCCCCTCTGCTTTCCACAGGAGTGAAGAAGCCAGCAGAGAGAGCTACACTCTTAGGCCCCGAAGCGATTCACTTCACCCGTAACCAGAAGGTCTGGTCCAAGCCATCAGGACCTAGCGTCTCCAGCACTGGGAGCATCTGCAGAGGTGGTCTGCTCATCCTTGCATTTTTTACAAATACATTACTTAAGTTTAATAATAAAATGTTTTTCCCTCATTTGATCTCCATAAAAAGCCTTTTATGAAGAGCTGGGTTTTCTTTCATAGGAAAGTACTGTTTTTCCACACAGAGAGAGACATCTCAATCAAAAACCACCCTAGAGGGAAGGGAGGTCTTTTTGTGTCATTTTAAATTCTACTGCACGCTGAGCATAGGCTGCATGTTACCACCCTCCAGGTCACTGCCTAAACTCCAGAGTTCCAAATTTTGTTTCCTGTATAAAAGGAACAAAGTTGCCTAAACAGAATTAATCACAAAATTCCCTAAAGGATTTAAGTTCAGGGCACCAATGTTATTTTTAATACGTGTTTCATCTTATTTGAGATACACATTATGGTCAGTACTTTATTTGGACCCGAGCCACTATCGTTTTATTGCTCATGGAGCAGCCACACAAGATAGCACATGCTTCACTAAGTCATTCTTACAGAGTATCACCCCTAGTTGGCTAAAAACAAAGTAGAATTGAAGATATGTTTGCATGGAAAAGCAAACTCCTGGAAAGATCATGCACAAATTACACCACACTAAAGACAGTTTTTAGAAGAAATCATTATGTATAAACTATTTATTTTCATGTACTATATGCAGAACTATAAGGATATATTCATATTAAAAATTTCTTACTAACTGACTTTATGGGTAAAGTCACGTGCTACTCATGGCAATGGATAAAATATAATAAAACAAAATTAATGATGAATGACCTACACTTAGAAGAAAAAATGTGTATTTAGTTGCAAAATGAAAATATATATGTATTGGGGCTGGGGATTTAGCTCAGTGACATAAGCACCTGCCTTGTAAGCACGTGGTTGTGAGTTCGATCCCCAGTACTGATTTTAAAAAAATTATATATATATATATATATATGTGTGTGTGTGTGTGTGTGTGTGTATTGATGTATTAAATATCTATCTACATACCTATGTTATGTGTGAAAACATTATTGTACTAAAATTACTAAAACTTTTGATGCAAATCATAGACTTGGAAAATAGGAAGAAATGGTTCAAAAGAAATGAGAACTAGGGAAGGGGAGGGGTAAAGGAAGAAAAGAAAAAGAAAAAATGATAAGAAAGATAAAGTGGAAACAAACTTTATCAATAAGTAGGGCAAAAAATGTTGAAGGAAATGTCTGGGAGGAGAGTGGAAAAAAATAGGAACCAGGATATATCGTGTGTGTGTACAAATTCCCTGTGATAAATGTGATCAGTATGTATATCTAAGTTGTACCAATAAGATTAATTCAGAAAAAAACAAACAATCATAGACTTGGAAAATTTTATTCTAAATATGACAAAGGATTAATTTCACATGTTTTCAGATCTAATGGTACAACAGCAAAAATCCTATTGCTTTGGTTACTTTTCTTTCATTGCTGGGACAAAATACCAGATACCAAAAATGAAGGAAGGGAAGGTTTATTTAACTTACTGTGGAGGTTTAAGCCAATTCTCAGCTGGCTTCAAGGCAGAGTAGCACATGGCACAGGGGCAGCGCTTCAAGGCAACAGTCAGCAAAAGCAGCAAGAGCAGAAGGGGGGGAAGAGAAAGCCTCTTTTCCTCCCTTATATTGTACATAGACCACCACTACCCCCCACCTCCAGGGCAGAAATAGCACTCACAAAATCTGTGCCCTCCTCTTGCACAGAATAAGGATGTTTACTAAGTAAGAACCCTGCCTCCCTGCTGAATCTCTCTCCTAGTTAAACTTCTAAAATTCTCAAGTTGACACAATGTATCAACCATAACAACTATGAAAATGACAAAACAAATGCGTGGAGATTTACGGGAGACACAAGAATGCCGAGGAACCCAGGAGGGTATGCACTGTCACCGGAAGTTGACAGAATGTCAGTGAAATGTCTTCCAGTTATCATATTAGAAATCTGTAAAATGGTAACAAAATCGTGGGTGGCCACTTTCCAACAGTGAGCCCTAAAATACAAACTTATTTTTTAATATTTAATAATCATGTTTCAAGAAGCTCAAAACATTTCAGTTTTGGCCCCAAACCTTAGCCTATATTATGCCTAAAAAATTAATCTAGCACAGAAATAAATGGAGATACTCAAAACTACTTTTCATTTGACATAAAACTGAAGAAGGCTAAGTGTTCAACAATTGTGAAATTGCTGTGAAAAACACAATTCATTTTGGGATCAGGTGCAATGGGATCATGAAAATTAATTTAAAAGATTAAAATGTTCTTAGGTTATTGTTACATGAATAAAGCTAAAAATAAAACTTTATAACCTATTTTGGTGAAAATGATCATAAATCATGGTTTTTAATTACATCTATATGTACATCTGTACATGTCATAACACATATTTCAATCTTTTAAGTAATATTTTCTAAAATTCTCAAACATTAGTTATCTATATGTCCGTTGAAAAATCTACACTATGAAATTGAATATATGTACAAAGTAAATAGAAACAAAATCATGACAAAACTCCAACTGGATAATTTTAACAAAACACAAAACTCCACTGGGTTAGAAACCTAGGTCTATGTGCCATGCTTATAGCTTACAAATAATGTATCCCAAGAATAGGAAAACAAAAAGCAGAAACTGTCCAGTCCCATTATCCTTGGAGGGAAATGCTTTTTCTCTAAATGCTAGGGAAATTGATAGCATTAATTCCTCTCTAAAGAATGTCTGCAGGATCCTCAGAGCAATTACATAAAGAATGAAAATGGTTTATGTGGTCGTTTCCTGTGTCCTTGCAAATGACATTTTTGGACACAAAACTACATTATATTTCAATGCAACCAAACCTTCTGGAGAGTGAAGGATATACACACCGGAGCCTTTCTTAGGTCTCATGGTTACAGAAGAAAGGTGAAGATTAGAGACCTCGCAGCAGGGATGTCACAGTGTCTTAGATACCTGCATCAGACATCGCAGCTCAAACATCCCTTTCATTAGAGATGGAACCTGAAGTCCACGGCCACGTCTTTACCCAGTACTATGACATGTACTGCAGCGGTTCTAAAAAAGTCTGCTTTTTGCTGCATATCACTCAAGATGATGACAACATTGAATGCTTTTTAAAGGGAAGGTTTTTCAGCCTGGTACAGAAAGAAGTTGAAAATTTTCTTAATGCAGAATAATCATAGGCAATAATTAACATTTTTCTGAAACATTTATAGAACCATAGTATGATTCTTTTTTTTTTTTTTTTCATCAGTACCGGGGATCGAACTCACAACTGCCTGCTTGCAAGGCAGGCGCTTATGCCGCTGAGCGAAATCCCCGGCCCCCATAGTATGGCTCTTATAAATCATTGTGTCTTTAAGAGTTCTTAAACTTGCTACCTTACAGGGGTGAATTTCGAACAGCCACACAAAAAACTAAATAAAATAATGACTTGAATAAATATCAGTCAGAAGTCAAGAGTAGCTGATTAAAAATGAGCATTTTCATTTGAATATCTCTTTCCTCGTAAGGACAAGAGGAGAAGCACACAATTTAAAATCACATTAAATTGTCGCCAAGGCAAGGGGAGCCGAGGTAGCTACACAGTGAGTTCCAGTTACAATGGAAACTGCATCACAAACTCTTCTTAATGCAGTGTTTATCTTCCTTGAAGTATATTTATACCGATAAGCAGATCGATATTCCTGTATCTGTTAATAGTCCCAGTTCTCATGAATAAAACTCTGATAACAAATGAATATGACTTCAAAAGGTAAAGTTTATCATTTTTATTTGTATAAAGTTTAACAATGATAAAACGAGACACAGAGAAAATAGGGCAGCGTAATGGTAGCCAAAGCAAACGGTACCCAGGAGCACAAGCCGGCCCAGCGGCGAGGCTCAGCGCAAGGACCGGGGTGTGGGGAATCCCGGCTGCGGTGACACTGCTCTGCAGACCCACGCGAGGAAAGGGCAGTGACAGGAAAGCCGTGCAAGGCCCAGGGGTGGGACACCCGGAGCCCACTGTAACAGTGGTACAGAAAGCCCTTGACAAGAGGGCTGTGCGTCGGAAACCCTGGGGGTCTGCACTGGGTTTCATTTGTACTGGGCCGTGTTTGCGGTACCGAAGCTTCCTCCCCGCACCTCCAGGCTGCACAGGGCACAGCTCACCCCCCCATCCCTCCCTCCCCCTGCTCCACCCTCAGTGCCTGCCTTCTCTGTGAGCTCTTGGTCCCAATTGTCACATTCACCTTCTCCACTGAGTCAGTGACAGGTGCCAGGAGAAAGGGACACAGCTGTTGATGAACATCTAGCAGTTTTACCCACAAGGACATGTAAGAATCACACCTCCAAGGCAGGGCGAATTTGAAATCTCACAGCTATCACGGAAGGCGGGAGCAGGAAGGTCCCCTGGTCCCGCAGCTGAGATCTGCAGACCCCGGGAAGGAAAGCTCCCCCTTCCCACCTTCCCCTCACACAGCTGCTTCCCCAGGGACAGCCGAGGTGCTGAGACTGGGGACCTGGCTCCCTGAGCAGGAGCGCTCACCCAGCTGCCAGCGCCCGGCCCGGCTGGCCTAGGAGCCCGGCCTGGCTTTGTTTCCGCACGAGGCCGGCCCTGAGCGCCGAGTCCGAGCCAGGTCCCCTCCGGCAGCTCTCCCCTGAATTCCCAGGACACCGCAGCCCTGCTCTGCCCATGTGCTCCGTCCCCTCACTGCAGCTCTGCGCTGGCCGTGAGCCTCCCTCCCTCCGCCAGCAGGCTGAGTGCCAGCTGCCCAGGTCCACCATGCCACCCTCAGGTGCCCTGCCGGGCTCAGAGCGCTGCCTGGGCATCCCCCTGCAGGGCCCGGCCTGTGTCTCGACGCCCAAAGCCCCTCTCCTCTGGCCTCCCCTAGAGTCTCAGTTCCAACCGTGTCACAAGAGAGGACAGAGACCGAATTCCCCGGGGGCCTCCGCAGACAGTGGGATTCGAATCCAGGACACAGCTTCGTGCGCGAGTGAGGGGATGTGCGAGAGGCCCCGCAGCGCAGGCTGCCGAGAGCCCAGCCCCTCCGACACCCTGTGTGACTCACGAGAGACAGCAGTGAGTTTTTAATTTCAGGCTTGCCATCTGAACCCAAATTTTTGGTCTGTTTTAAACTGTGCATTCCACCGTAGCTGTTAAATCTTAACAGGCATCTGAGAATATGTTAACATTCTCGACCCCTACTTGAGATTTAAAGCACTGGGAGCATAAGCTGCCTTAGAGTGTCTCCACAGGCAATGGCCCTCGGTCCTCCTCCTGTTCCCTAGGGCTGCCTGACACCGGGCCTCAGGTGGAGACGCTTCACACAGGGCCGTGTAACATGTGTACCTGAGGGAAGAAGGACACACGGATCTTTCTCAGTGTATTTCCTGTCTTCACAGAATCCGAGGAAGTAGTGCAAAAACGTGTAACTGTTTAATTCAAATGATTGGCTATGTTACAACACACGTGATGCCGGAGGCCAGCTCTACTCAGAGTTCTGCTAAGGGGCCGCATTCTACACTACGATTACCTAGATGGGCTTTGCTTCTCCTGCCATTTATTAGTTTCTTACTGACTCATTCACTAATCATGGTCATTTTCATTTCAGAATTGACACAGCAAAACTGTCCTGAGTTATAATGCAAATATGTCCTATCAAAGACTACATTAACATTTTACCTCCGCTAACCCCAGGCAGTGCCTCATAAAATAATGAAATCACTGTGCCAGGACTGCCAAGCTTTTGATTTCCAAAACATCTCATCTACGCCTATAGATGAAAAGAAGGAAGTTCTCTTCTTTCCCTGGTGATAAAGCAAATGCCAGCTTTCAAAGCTCTACTGAAAGTTCTCTTTCCCATCAATCTAACTGTCTTCAGTAACAACGAAAACCTAACAAGCCCATTAGTTCCCTATAAAAGGTTGATAAGCAGCACGGTCATGTATTTATGTTGAACACAAGGAAAGCTAAAGAGCTCACTGGTAATGTGCTTCCAGTCCCCTGTACACTGACTTCATCATTTAGTAAGCAAAGTTCGTTTCAAAGAGTTTTTAATTTCACACTGAAAATGATAACTAGCTGAAACAGCGAGCAATAGTTTGCTCATGTTTGTGAACATAATTTGGTAAACTTTGTGACTAGCAATCTTGCACAGGCAGGAGTTATGCATTTATGTTCACCCAGAGAAATTCTGGCTCCCACCCCTCAGGAGTTATGAGTAAATGTCACATTTTCCATGTGCAGATAAATTCATAAATCAATGTGTACAGCTCACATTGCCTGAATCTTAGAGCAAATTTTAATCAGCTAAACACATACAAATTCTGCCACACTTCATCCAGTGCTATGAGGAGACCAGAATATAGCAGATGTCGCTGCAAAACAATGAGATGTTGCAGTTAATGTAAGGCAGATTCTGGGTAAAATGTCTTGGGGAAATATGCCTAATATTTGCTTTCGATGATTTACTCATGTCCCCATTGAATGAGGAGATGATTCTGCTATTCATATGAGAACAGTTTTAGATATAATGAACACATGTTTTGTCAAGCCTGGTTGCTTTGGAAACCTAGGAAAGGCACATTTTTAGGCCATGGGAATGGAAGGACAGAAGAAAAAGAAGCAGAAAGACTGGAGTGTGTGTTGTCTTGTTATTTGACTCACAGTCTGCATCTGCTGGTGTTCTTGGAATAGGAAAAGGAGTTGAGAAAATCTACACTTGTTAGGGTATTGAATGAAACAAAACAGGACATCAGTTCGGATATGGAATAAAACAAAACAGGATATCCACTTTGGGGAAGAAGTATGAGGTTGAACATTTCAGAAGTGGTGCAGAATGCAAAGATCATCTCATCTCGGGCCACAGAAGCGCTCAGCACTGAGACTCCTGTGACAGGATTCATGGGGGTGCGGCTCACCACCAGGTGGCAGGCCGAGGGTGTCAGCAGACCGCACAGAGCACCCTGCGTCCCCAGGGGGGCAGAGCTTGTCCTCAAACAAGTAGATAATTGCAATCCAAGTTTGCCTCTTCTTTACCATCATCTATCATTTGGAGACTTAAAAATACCTAATTCTTCCCCAGACAATACTGGTAGTGACCGAGGGCCATAATTATTAGGAAGGAGATGTACCTATCGTTTCATACTGAAGGTATTCAACTGTCTTACCAGGTCCCTCTACCCTAAAGCTCCTGGCTTGACAGGACGATGAGACTTAATGGAGAAGTTTCGGTTACAGATGACGCTGGGAGGAAGAACCGCCCACAGCTGCAGCGCTGTGCGAGGGTACAGTGCACTGTGCGCCTTAAACCAGTTGCCACGTAGTGTGCCCCTCTCCAGAGGCCTGCACAGGTGCAGGGACAGGGCGTGTTAAACGTTCCTCCTGCACAGTAATAAGTACAATTGTGATGACACACGGAAGGATGTTTTTCTCACAACCCTTGGGTCAGTGCGTTACTTGAAATTTGAATACCATGGTCTCTGGGTCCCCTCTTAATTTATTTTTTTTGCCTAACCTCTCTTCTTTTATACTAAACTCTCCTGAAACACTGCTTTGAGTATCTTCTGCTTCTCAACAGTTTTGTGACTCGTGTTGTTTTGTCAAGAGAACCAAGAAAAATACTGCATTTGAGTGACCAAAACAGTTGGAAGAAAATCACAGGGAAAAAATCTGCAAAGTAGGAATCCAGAGAAAAATAATGAAAGGTCTAGTAAACTAGAAGGGGAGCTTGAAAACCGATATTGTAAAGTCCTTGTTTTTCAACATTAATACAATATTACACATTGAGCATGAAGTTCAACATTACTTACTGACATTTTGGAGGGACCTTTCTGACTGAAGTTGCAGGTTGCATCATGCACACAGGGAGAATCTGCGTCTGCACTTTAGACAACCTACATCCAAGTCAATCTGTTCTCTTAATCCACAGGTGTAATGACTCCTAATGAGTTCAGCTCTCAAGTTCAGAAAATCAGCTCACGAATTAGCTTTGTTCTTAGAGGGAAAGGGGACATCTGATTAACATACTCCAAAAATGTCATGGCAGCAAGAACGAAACCATTGCCATCTTCTTTACATATTTCTTGGTGGGAAAATTATTTCGTCTTTCACAGAATATACTGCTTAAATGTTTTCTCTGATCAAAATCATTGGGCTTCAAAATTTTATAAATAACAAAAATATTGTGAGCAAAAAGACCAGAGTTAGCAATGAAAAAATAATCATGGGTCATTTGGGGTGATAAGAAGGGGTCTGTATTACAAAAGGTCAAAAACATAATAACAAAATAGGCTTTCTCAGTAGGCTGAATAGAGAGTTTTCAATTATTCGTAGTTAAAGTTCAGACAGACATTTAAAACGTTCAAGGTAAATTGAAAAAAATTTTGTTTATAACTTTAAGGTTGAAACATAAATTAATATTTTAGCTACATTTGGCTAAAGAGATAGATCTATAACTTTATTTTCATTATTTTGTCATAATGAAGATAGAACTTACATTCAGAGAGCTCACTGATTTTTAACACCATGGTTTTAGAGTTTTGGAGAGCAAAATAGTCACCGTCATCACAGTCAGGATATGGATTATTTCCGTTTCACTAAGGAAATTCAGTTCATGTATTAATGTATTCATATTTATGGATCTTATCACGATTTTTATGTAAAATTTCAATTGTTAATTGATAAGTCAAATACATTGATTTTCATTTATGGGGCCGAACTTCCGCCCCTCCATAACTCCCGCTGGTCCTAACGCGCCGTCTTTAACACCTTGCTGGATTCCTTTGTTCTTCTCTTGCGCCAGGCAGCCACGGGAAGGCCTTGGGCTTCCCAGGCGGGCTCCTGCGTGGCGGAGCTGCGTCCCGCACACTGCTGGACTGCACTGTGAGTCTTCGCTCCATGCGGACAAGGGATACACCTTTAGTTTTCATTTCAGCTAGATCTGATTGGACATTAGTGGGAAGCTTGCACGGAGACTTGGCAGCTCCTTTTCTAGTTTAAAATTCTTATTTTTATTAGTCTGTTCTCACATATAACTATCGCTGTGCCACATCGCCTTCCCCTTCCCACTCCCCACCTGTCAGTCCCTTTTCGTTTTGTAAAACCTCTCTCTTCCTCCTATTGTCTGTCTTTCATTTTGCCGTGTAATTATTTATGCTCTGAGTTTCTCACGTAAGAGAAGCCCTGAGGCCTTTAAGCTGCGTGTCCGAGGGTTTTCACCTGAGGCAACGTCCCCGCGCCTCCATCTCCCCGCAGATGACTCGAGCTGCCTAACTATGGGACTCAGAGGAGCTTCTTGTGCTGTTCATTGTTACTGGTTTTTCCTAGTCTGGCAGCGTGTGTTGGTTGTTGCTGGACGCACAGCCCCGTCCTGTGCACACCGACAGCACCTCGCGCTGCCCTCTGCCCTCTGGGATCCCTGACGAGGACTCTGTCCCCGGATTCATGGTCCCCTCTCACCGTCTCTGCTCCCGGGCTGCATCTGAGCTGCTCAGCGGAAATCCTGCGCCACCATGCGCGGGCGTGTTCACCCCATTTGGGGTCCCCTGAGGTCACTGAAGCTGTTAATTCATGTCTTTAAGAAGATCGTAAGTGTACAAACATTCTCTCTTCAAAACGTTTTCTTCTCACTGTTGTCTTGTCTCCATTTTGGAGTCCAGTGACACGAATACTTGGTGTTCTGTTGGTGTAAGTGCCCAGAGCTTTGCACATTTCTGCTCACTCTGTCTCTCTTATTTTCAGATTTCATAATCCTACAAATCCATTACCTCTTTTTAAATCTCAACCTGCCATTTGTTACTCTGCTATGCATTCAGAACTTCTCTTTCAATTATGCTATTATTCATACTGTGTGAAAGTCTTACTTTTCAATTATTAGTGTTGTGTTTTGTTTTTGTTTGTTTTTTTTTTTTGTACCAGTGATCAAACTCATGACCTCGGGCTTTGGCCAGGCAGGTGCTTATGCCATGGAGCTAAGTCCCAGCCCAAGTCTCAGCTTAGTATGTGTATTTTGACACAGTGTCTCTCATGTTACTACGTTGCTCAAACTGGTTGGAACCTGCAGTCCTCCTTTGCCTCCCAGACTGCTGGAATCACAGGTGACGTCACCATTGGTTCAGCACTGTAGTCTTCCTCATGTCTCCTTTTTTAGTGGACTCTCAGTGCTTTATGCACTCAGGAGTGTGCGTCTGGAAGAGCTGGCTCAGAGACTACGAGACAAAATTCTCACGTCCACATCACTGTCTTCTAGGCTTCTGCTAGTCACCCGGATAAAGCACATATGCTGAGTAATTTTGGATTATACCGAGAAATTTTTAAATTTTGCGTTATGAGACTTTAGAATCTTTCTTGAATCCTGTAGAGAATATTGTTAATTTTTAATTTTTAGGGAGTTGACCAGATTGATACCAGAAGGTAACTTTTGGTCACCCTCCTGCGGGGTGCTATTCCTGTATGACCTCTGTACGAAGCCTTTGAAATACTATCCTCCATATCCAAAGTGTGCGTCTCCCACCATCCAGGCTAAATTTATGCATTATTCTGCCTTTATTTTTAAAAGTGTTCACATGTCATTTAAGGTAAGTGTAGCTATTTATAAAGTAAAGAATATTTCAAGAAAATAACTTGATGGTATGCATTGAAAGTATTCTATAATTCATGTAGTTAGAGCCAATTATACTTTTAGAAATATATCCTAAGTGGATAAATTGGAGCACTGATCAAATGTTTGTAAACAATGTTACCTCTGCTAACATTACGTATGAGAACAAAACCTCTAATCACACACAAACATTCCACGATAGAGGGCTTAGGCTCCTATCATCATGATATACCTTTTTAAAATTAAACTTTTAATCACAATAAACACAGTTATTAAACTCAGCTAAATACTTGTTGAGTGTTCAAAAGATATTTGTAGCATTATGCTAAGTATTGTTGAGATTATTAAAACATACCAAATAGAATTATTTGATATATAATTAGACAGACACTATAAATAAAGATAATGAAACAGTAATAAAATGTTACTAAAATATTGTGTTAAAATAAATAATATTAAATTGTTTAACCATGTATTTATGGAAGTACTAGGAGGAAAGGTATTAATTTATGCATCAATTTTAAATTCTTATTTACAGATTAAAGCAAATCAATACTATCAATGTCCAACTCTGGAGACTATGAAAGTGCCAGTTGTAAGTAGCATCAATGGTTTTGTTTACCTCTCATGAACTTGTGAAAGGAAGGGGTATTAATTGTATTTTGAGGCTCACGCAGGTGTTTATTTTTGCTGTCGCTGCTATTGGTAAGATGACCATTTCTTCCAAGTTGCTTTCCCCAAAGTCACAGGAAACACAGTGGGTGGGGAGGGTCAGCAACGAGGGCAGGGAAACGGGAAGTGAAGAGGGTACAGGTGCTGCCCAGGTCGCCTCGCCCCTGCACTCAATGCATTTGCTACGCATTGCAAGCGCACACGCAAAAAATGCTAAAACACACTTATGATTCTGACCAGAGAAGTGCAGTAAGAGGACAGCAGCTCTTCATGTGTCTACATTAAACACCTTCCCACTGGAAGGCCACTGAGAGGGAGGGGTACACTTATTTTATTGGATTCCATTTATCTGTATTCAGCACATGCATCCCCTGTAACCTCACTGGTACTAATTTTAAAAGATGATTCCATTAGATCCTGGGAAAAAGAATAAATACAGACACCTCTAATTATTTTGATTTAGGCTACTCTCGAATCAAGTCAGTAAGAAATCAGATGTTTTATTTAAATAGTATCTGTATACCTCAATTCAGAAAGATCTTTTGAATATTTAATTTTGAATATTTAACTTTTAGAAAAAGAGAAAGCCTAAATTAAGTTAGAGAGGGTAGTATAAAAGACTTTGGCATCCTCTAAAATTTCAGGTTCTCTAAGCAGACTATATTATTTATTTACTTTGGACAGCATTGCTGGCAGCCTGCAGTACCACCATCCCTTTCCTTCCGTCTGACTGGAAACTCCACTGCTCTTACTTTAGAAATCCTGAACCTTCGAGGTAGTGGCCTTTGAGCTCTCAGGAGTGAACCTTCATTAGTCTGAACTAGTCATGTCACGTTAATCCTACTCTAATTGTTGGTGATTAAATTAGCATTTTATAGGTAATAAATTCTGATTGATTAACCATTATGGTATATCTGCTGTTTCTTGTGAAGACCTAATGTTCCTTCAAAGTGGATCAAAAGAATTCATACACTTTCTTCCCCGTTTTTAGGTTTCTACCTCCCCCTCTCCAAGTGGGTGAGGACTGGAGCACCGTGCAGCCATACTGAGAACAGTACTCTCCAGACTGAGATGGAACAGAAACCCGGAATGCTTGTGATGTCCGGCACCCTGGAAATGAGCCACCTCTGCTCTCCTGCTGACATGGAATTTTAAAAACATATTGTCAAGCTAATGATGTCCGGTTCCTGTTTATAAAAAATACATGGAAAGATCAAATCTAATAGACACCTTTTATTCTCAGGACATGGAGATTCAGCTTCAAGGGTGCCCCCTCCAGGTCTGCAGATATCTAACTATGGATTTAACATTCATTTTGGGAAGAAATTAAATCAGTATTCTCTTCCTTCTCTTAAAATAATTGTGCTCCTTTTTAGGAACCTAGAGAAGTCATACTTATATTTCTTTAAGGTTCTGTGTTTTTTCTTTCAAGGAATCTTAATGTTTTCTAACCTGTAAAACTTTTGCTTTGGTGATTTAATAGTGAGCTCTCTGCATTTTCCCAGAAATTTAGTTGGAGAGTGAAGACAAATATTTCTGGTAAAAATGATTTTCTAATCAGTACTATGAAGAAATTTTTAAAAATGAAAGCCACAGATCTATGACTGTTAAAAATATTATTTTGAAAATCTCTTAAAGAGAACATACAACCCCATTCTAACTTTCCATTTTTTAACACCTCCTAATTTCTCTCATTCCCTTTCCTCCCACTCCATCTCTCAATCCCCTTGCCTTGTGAGAAAGAACTAACTCCCAATTTCCTGTTATCTTGTAGTTTGTTCTTTATTTATAACTTGGGTTTCTCTTACAAGATAAACCATTACAATTTTTAAACCAACATTTTTGATTTTCCACTTAATGCTTTCAAATGACTCCAAAACTTCCTGATGACAGCATACGATTTTAAAAGTAAAATTTAGCAGAAAAAAATTAAGCTAATTCCTTTATTTTCCAATTTTAGTTTAGCAAAGATTCATCACTTTCCATTTAAATACCATTTTAAGGAAAACCATACAAAGTCAACATGCCGATGACCTAAACTGCAAAACTAATAAGGTCAGATGTACGAATCTAATATAAAAATATCATTTCATGCAAATGTCACATAATCTCATAGTTACTTAAAATTACCCTTCTGGTACTTGTCTCAGGATTTTGCTGCTATTGCAAAGGTCAATGGCATTTAGATCAAGAACAATGTTTGTGCTTTATTCATTCTGTGCAGGATTTATCTAAGTGACATTTTGGAAATACTCTATGAATAGACATTTAATAATTTCTTATAGTTGAATAATTGCCCCTTTCCTTGCTGTTAGTGGAATTTACACATGAAATGAAGCATTGATTAATGAAACCTCTCTTAAAAGAAGAAAGATTGCCAACGATTCTTTTGTGTAAGCATTGTTCAGTAAAAAACCCTTAAAAAAAGTCATCTGCTCTTCCAATAAACATGATTTAACTGACCACAAAAGATATAATCCAATGAGTCATTATTAAGATTACTCAAATTTCTGGTGATCTAGCTTTTCAGAAGTTTAACTGACATCTATTATTTAGGGAGAATAATCTTAGTTGCTGGCTAAAGACAGAAGATTCTGGGGCTTTGCTTTGGAAAGGAAGGGCTCTCTCTCCCACTCTGGACTGTGTGTTGAGTCACGGGGGAATCAGGCTGGGGGATTGTCTTCATCTTCCTTCGATGCCCAGATTGCACTGAATCTGAAAGATGTGAGGGTTTCCTGAGCTCATCCAGCGCCAAGAAAGCCAAAAAGATCATGGGTGGAGAAGGCACCCGCCGTGACTCCGCAGTCCTGGGCAGAAGGGACCAGCGAGAGTCATTCCTTTGGCACAGGCCAGGAGCCTAAGGGCTGGGACAGAGAGTCCTGCTTGATATTCCGAAGCCATAGGAATGAATTTTCTCTGTGCACGAGCCCATTTTGGGTTGCTGCCGCGAATTCCCAGAAACAGGGTACTCTATGAAGAAAAGGGGCCCTTTAGCTCTGGGTTGTAGAGGTCCAAGGGTTCTGATTATGCCCTCGCCTGCCAGAGAAACAGACAGCAAACTGAGGCTTGGGGAAGGGTACCATCACAGGGTTATCCTCGCCACAGAACGAGCTCAGCCCATGGGGAGAAATCCGGGGCTGGCATTCCTCCTGCGAGCAGCGGGACGCCCATTAGACCCCCGGTGCTAACAGTTCCGGAGAGGCAGCCTAGCCCAGTGGGGACCGGCCTCCAGGCAGGACCCTCTGAGGACACACTTTCTCTGCTCCAAGCCACAGCAGCGATAACCCCGACAGCTCAGCCGTGTCCTTGTCCTTGTCCAGTGACCTACCGGTCATCTTGTCATTTGTCAATCAGTGTCTCACACACTACTGGTCTCCATTACAGTTTTTTTGCTACCAAGCCCACTGTAACGTGGCCTACAGAGATGATAAACTTACAGTTGGTGGACTTGAGGTCATAATTTTCACTGTTTTGCTGTGAAAACCTTTCGGATCGCAGGTTCCTTTTCAGTGGTTGGTGATTTATGTTAGCCTCTAAGACTAAAGAAAAAGGGCATCTGAACTGGTGAGTGTACAGAACCATTAGAGCAATCATGACAGCTAAAGCAGTATTTTTCAAATTGCTGTTTTCCAAGCCTTCAGTCTACCCAAAAATGTATCTGGTGGGATATGGCAAGCATTTTTTGAAAATAAAATGATACAAAAGAATAAGAAGCTACAGGGTAAGTTGTGTATCTTTAACAAGGGTAAGAATTCTTACTTGAAGTTTATTTATTAATGGTTTTTTAAATGTATGTGATGTCTTTTTTATTCTTTAGAACATAATAAAAATATTTCAAAAGTATTTATAGTCTATGGAAATACATTCTTAAATGTTAAAAAAAACTGTTGAAAAAGCATCCTCAAATAAAAACTGAATTGAGCCTCATAATTTTACTGGAAATTAAAATTTGATTAAACTTTAGTGCAATGACTGCTACCACATTATCATGTAGCAATTTGCTTGCAAGGGCTTAGAGGAAATCTTAACATCAGTTTCTAAGAATTCTACTGTTACTTACCTTCATGAACTTGGATGATTTCTTTGACCTTCTGAACTTCAAGGGTGAGAAAAGTGGACTGCTAATCCCAAAATTGGACCCATAACTACATTTCTGAGGTACTTTGCTTTGGACCATACTAATGCTCACTCTGTGGTTGGCAAGCCTCAAAGGTCAACTGTTCTTATTAGATTTCTCAAGGCTTCATCTTCCAACCATATTCCTATTCCCACTGCTGCTATTTTATTCTACTAGAGCTGGGGCTGTTGATTTGAGACGCTATTACCTTGCAGAATTCAAAATTTGTTCCTACCACAGCCAACTTCAAAACCCTTCTGCAAGCAGAGTACATGATGGGTTCCACACTCTTGTCATGACCACTCTTGTTACTACCTTGATGTCATTCATTGTACTGTTTGGGGCTGACAGCGTTCATGACAAGACAGACAACAGGCTGAATACAGTGTACTTGATTTATAGTTACTATTTCTTTTCTATTTGCTTCCACATTTTATTAGTTTCTCTCATTTCTGATATTAAAATATTATAGCCTTTCTTTTTTGTCTGCTAGAGTCTTATGAATAAAACATTATTTTCTTTCTTCTAACCATGCTTTTGTGATAAACTTCAGCTATCTTTGATATATTAAAAACAACATCAAAATTTTTAAGTCCTTTACATCCTCCTGATTTTTGTGATACACAGTTTTGTATTTTAAAACATTGTATGTGTATGCATATGTGTGTGCAGGACGATTTTGTTTATTTTATTTTGACTTATTTTACACAATTTTGAGTCATCATTATGGCTGGGATCCGAAATGTCTCTCTGACAAGGTCTTTGTGTCCAAGGCTCGCTTGCTGGCCAGTGGGCTTTTGGGGGTGACTGCTCCTTCGGGGCCCTAAATTCAGGTGGATGAGCCTGCTGATGAATAACCAGCCTCACTGGCCTAGGAGGAGGTGTTTGCGACTAGGTGGAAGCCACTCTCCCAGGCAAAGCTTTGAGGGTGTGTGTCACCCTTGGCCCCTTCCTCTCTGCCCCATTTCTCTCTGCTTCCTGGAAGCGGCTTTTCTCCCCGTCTCCTGCCACAGCACAGACCGAGAAGAGCACAGCCCCATCAAGCCCTCCAACAGCAAGCAACAACGTCTTTCCTCTTTTAATTTGATTTGCTCCGGTTTTTTGGTTTTTGTTTTTGTTCTTGGTCACAGAGACAGAAAGCTGACTGACATAGTCAACAAAACATCATCACCTACTATATTTACTAACGCTACTGTTTGGCTGGGTTTGTTTTTTATTGTGTTGGTACATTGTAGATATACACGGTGACAACACTCACCGTAAGGAATCTGCACCTCTTCATGGCGTGTCCTGCTGCTTCTCTTCCCATCTTTCTCCCCTCTTTTCAACCTTTCATCTCTTCTTTATTTACAAAAGCTTTAGTTCCATTTGTTCCTCTTTTTTTCTTCTTTTGTTCATTACATCATTTACATTTTCTTTTGAGATGACCTTTTTTAAAAAAAATGAACAAATACCCTTTTTTAATTTTTTCTAATGCTAATTTGAAAAAGCCTTAATTCAACTTTACTCTTGAAGGATTTTACACCTTAATTTACAGTTCTGAACTGGCCACTTTTCATTCTGCGCCTGGACATTCTATAGAACATTCCTGTTCTCTGAAAGCCCATTGACAGCATATTTGCTGGTCCCTTGAAAGTAACGTGTCATTGTTTCCTTGTTGGTTTCCCTTTCAGTTTGTTTGTAGCAGAGTGAGTCTGATTGCAGGTGAAATTTTTGTACATTGGTTTCAGTAGTGTCTATTTCTTGAACCTGTAGATTGGTATCTCTCATCAGTGTATATCCTGAATGTATTCTAACAACTTGCAGTTCACTAGTTTCCTCATCTTGCCAATTCAATTTTATTTTCAGTCACCCATTCAGGAAATTATTCTGTGTTCAACTGCAGAATTCCTTTTTATTCATTCAATGATTCCAATATTATAGTGAAAATCCCCTTGACAACCATTTTTCTTAACACTTTAATTTTCATTTTGCTAGCGTCTAATACATTACTCTATGTGTATTCTGTCTGTGGATTTATCTCTGTTGTTTTTTACTTGGTTTCTCAAAACTGTGTTTTGCTGTGCCTGATATATTTCTTAACATTTCTACCATCATGTTTAAATAAAGTCTGTGTGCAGCCTCATGTTACTGTTATCCAGAGGGAATTCTTTTTCTCCTTTTACTGGCATGTGGAGTAGGAACTCTTACCTCCACCCATCCGGAGTCTGCGCAGAACTGAAAGTGGTTTCCTGCATGTGTGACACTCGGTTTGCGTCCGTGGGCACTGAAGCCAAGGAGCAGCGCCACAGACCTCCAGGCTGAGGGCCAAAGTTCACACCCGGACCCTGAAGTGCACAGCTCCCTGAGATTCCGTCACACGTGGGAAAAGCACTGCTCTCTTCCTGCTATTTCCTGAGTTCTCACATTGTTGCTGTACAGCAGAGGTTGGACCAACGTTTGCCAAAAGAAAACACCTCAGACTGAAATATCAATGTCTCCACACTTCCTTGCTCCCTGAGATCTTGGACCTGTGGGTGTTAGATGCTTGTGTAGATCCAACACCAATTTTTGTGCTTCTGTCCACATGAGTTCTCCAGACTCTCTTCTGGTTCCTTCGCCTCCCATCCCCTGAATGCTACCTTCCTGCTTGGTGCTCCACTGAAACTAGAAACCATCCCATGATCCTAGGGCAAGCACACTGGCATCCTGTCCTACGTAAAGACACGCACGCACACACAACTTCCGTCCTCTCCGGCATCTCTTCCTTGGTTGTCAGGCATCTGGATTGCTTCAAAGATTTAGCTATTACAAATTGTGTTGCTGTAAACATGGGTGCACGTACATTGCTGTGCTATGATGTTTGTAATTCTTCTGGGAAGATAGCCAGAATGGGAATAGCTGGGTCGAATGGAACCTCTAATCCTAGTTTATGGAGGAAGCTCCACACTGATTTCTACATGGTTGCACCAGGCCATGCTCCCACCAATAGTGGAAAAGGGTTCCTTTCTCCTCACAGCCCCAACCTTTGTTACTGGTTGATTTCTTAATGGTAGCAATTCTTTCTGGAGTGAGGTGGAAATTCAGTGTTATTTTAATTTGTATCTATCAGATGACCAATGATGTTGAACATTTTTTCATATATTGATTTGCCATTTGCATTTATTTCTTTATCTGAGAGGTGTGTATTCACCCAGATGTCAATTTTTGGACTGGGTCTTTGAATTTAGGGGGTGTGATATTTTTCAATTCTCTGTTCTAGATAGAAGTCCTTTGTCTGCAAGACAGTTGGCTAAAATTTTTTTCCCATTCTCAGGGTTGTGTCTTCAATCTGTAGGTGATTTCTTTTGTTGTGAAAAAGCTTTTTGGTAAGGTGAGATCCCATTTGTTGATTCTTTACAGTATTTCCTATGAGATCTGGGTTTTCTTCATGAAGTCTCTACCTACAGCAATGTCTTCAAGACTTCTACCTATTTTATCTTTGACAAAGGAACCAAACATATTTAATGGAAGAAAGATAGTCTCTTTAATAACTGGTGCTGGGAAAACTGGCTTTCCACATGCCAAAGACTAAAACTAGACCCATGCCTATCACCATGAACTACACTAAAGTCAAAATGTATCGGAGACCTAAATATTAAAATGGAAACATTAAATATACTGGAAGATTGTTTTTCTTTCTTTTTTCATCATTTTAATGATTATGTTGTAGTAATAATTCATACCTTTACCTATGCTTATTTATATTCTTTGCATCTTATTTTTTGTTGCATATGGGTAAATCTTTTGCCCATTCTTCATTGTGTTGGTTGTTTACCGATTGTACAATTTGCATATTTCTTTATGTATTTCTTATATAAATCCTCTATCTGATATATGATAGCAACTCTTTTCTCCTACTCTCTTTTCTTTTCAATCTGTTGTCTCTTGAAAACCGAAATTTTAATCTCAATGACCTGTATCATTATTCTCTTCATAAATGCTTTTAACCAAGACCAAGGTAGCAATTTTAATTTGCATCTCTTGGATGACCAATGATGCTGAACACTTTTTTTATGTATTCTGATTTTGCCACAAGTTTCATAATTTCAAAATTTAACTTTGTGATGCATTTCCAGCTCATTTTTGTGTATTTGGTGGGATATGAATTAAAGTTCTTCTTCTTTTATGCTGTGTAATTGTTCCAGCCACACTTCTTGTAGAGACTATTAGCTGTCTGTTGCACAAGGTCTATATTTTACTGACTTGATATATATGTTACTCTGTTTGTTACTTTTTCTCTTTTGTGTTGATTTTTAAAATTCACTCTTTTGTGAATATCACACTCTCTTATTATATCTTTACGCATTTTGAAATCATGTTGGATGTGTTCTGTGCTCTTCCCTTAAGATGTTTTTGAAGAATGTCTGTTAGATATTGCCATTTTGCCTTTCACACATACTTTATGTTCTTTATGTCTTCTCTTTCATTGTCTCTCTGTACTGGCTTAGTAGTAATTGCTTTAGAGTTAGCTTCCAATTTACAAGTTCTCTGTCATAAATGTATATTTTGGGATAACCCATTATTTGAGTTCTTAACTTCAGTGATTATATTTGCTATTTCTAGAACTCTTATTGTTCTTTTTAAATTCATAGTAGTCATTTTTAAAATAAATCATTTTCTGTTCCTGTTTCTAATTTTCTCATTTATTTCTTTATAATTACATTATTCATCAAAATCTTTCAACATATGAAGTCATTGTAAATCTGAGTCTGTTGTTTGAATATGTTACTTAGAAGATTTTCATATGATATATTTATTTTTTTACAGTGAATTTATATTAATCATAATTTTATGTAGAGAATTTGAGTACTAGATTATGCTTCTCAAGGGAGAATCGGGTCCTGCTTTTTCCTTGTACTCCTGAGTAACAGTCTCTAGGCATCTAAACATTGCACTGTACCTGCTCTACACATCGAATACATTTGAACCTCAGATGTACAGAAGTGGAGCATTAGTTAAGAGTTCTCTAAAAATGATTTCTTTCCTGATGTAACCTGAAAGCAGCATCGCACAAATTCCTTAGACCTTTGATAGCTGATGGATTTACACACATACACTTACGCTGAAGGAGCGTTTTTTCAGTGTCCCGGTAGCACACGTTTTCGGGGTACCCACAGCTGTGCTGGTACATGAGTGCCTTTATTTAAATACTGTCAATCTGAGTGCTTGATTTTTTATTAAAAATTACTTTAAATTTCACTATAGATTCAAAATTGCTTTTCGATTTTTATGAAGGCGACTTTTTTGGGCACTTAACACTTCCTCTAGCTTGTGCCTCACTACTTGGCTGAAGGACCCAGTCGTCAGCTCTTTCTGGATAAGAAGAAAGAGAAACACTGCACACATGGCGAAAAGCACAGAGCAGACTGGGACGAGAGAGGAGTATCAGAGGCGTGCCAGAGCCCGGCTGGGGGAAAGGTCTCCAGCTATCCTGACCCTGCGGCTCACTGTCCTCTCCACACTCTCCTCTCGCTTAGCCCTGGCCACTGGTCCTTGGGAGCTTCCAGGAAAATCCCCATATGTTCTGAGAAGCCTGCTTGGCTCCCAGCCTGCAGCTCCAGACCTCACTCAGCCTCTGCACTTTTCCTCATTCGGTTTCCTGCTCCCCAGGCTCACCTCTGCCTACCCTAATGTGGCAACTTCTCTGGGGGACCCAGCACCCCGAAACCTCTGCATGTGCAGAAACTGTTTTTCACTCAGTGCTTCTCTCACTCCCACCAGTGGCCAAATCGTAGCTCCTGAGCTGCCAGCCAACTCTCACATCCAGGCCTCCTGCACTCTGGCCACACCTCACCCTTCAGAATCTTTGCAGGTCCACCTTCTTCCCTCTCCGCCTCATCTCTCCTCCTTCTCTGCTCCTCTGCTCTTCCTCCTCCTCCACTGTTTCTCTTCTCTCCTTCCCCTAGTCCTCTTCCTCCTCTTCTCCCCATCCTCCTTCCCTCCTCCTTCTTCATCTTCTTCTGAGTACTGGGATCTCCTTCTTTGATCTCTCTTCTTGCTCTCTGTAAAACAGGACTCGCCTGTCCTCACTTTTTCCTCTGTTAAATGGGCCGTCTTCTGGCCCACGCTGTAGCCCACTTCATCTAACTGTTCCCTGGCATTTCCATCTCAGTTACCTGACAAGCCCACTGCCTAGATGACGCTAACCACATCTCTCCTCAGGGCTTCTGTCCAAGCTGCAGTGACACTGCTGCCACCAGTATTCACAATCTTTATTCTAAAATAAAATCATCCTCTGATTTGCTTTTCATGGCTTTTATTTATCCTCCAAAATGTTTTTTCTGAGTGGGATCCACTCTTTCCAAACCCAAACATCAATCCAGATGCCCTTGGTCTCCACAACTACCTCATCAACACCCTATAAGGAGAAGTCACTCCCTATCCTGCCAGGAAGGCTGCATTTATACCCATCCCGATTATTCTCCTTTAATTTTTCTTGCAGTTATCTTTTATCCTGCTCTATGCACTAGTCCTGTGCACCCTACCAATGTCCTTTTAAAATAAGTGTTCTCTCTCATCCGCCTCTTCTTCTCTACCCGTGCTTCCCACCAGTGTTTAAATTCTGGTGCCCAGGGGCGTTCTCAGTGAAATAATGAAGGGTTATTTGAACATATGCTTCTTTCTATTTTTTCTTACTTTTCCCTCTCCCAGAAAAAAAATATATAAAAAATTTTACCTCCCATCATTTCCTCCTATTCTTCAACTAATGATAATTCTTCAGTGTTCAGGAGTCTGTCTTCAGCTTCAACTACTTCAAGGAAATCGTCCTCATTAGGGTCACAAAGGATCTCCCATCATTAGATATAATGGATCTCTCACAAATTCATCCCCCTGTAACTTTCAGTGACATGTCACATTGTTAATTCTCCTTCTTTCTTTAAATTCTATTTCCTCAGGTTCTATGACAGCACTTTCTGACATCCACTTCCTAGATTACTTTGAAGGCTTCACTTATATCAGCTTATCACTCAAAGAAGGATGTTTTTGACTCCTTTCCTTTTTAAAACAATGTTCTTGGGAGGTTTAATTTAATGCTAGGTCTGAACCTTCATCTCTGTGATGATTTATCCCAAATTGATTTCTGAAGTTCTGGATTTCAATTGAAATCTTACATCTAGTCACCTCTTCATACTGCTGTTTGGATGCCTAAGCACACACCCACAAAAAGAGTCATTGCAGATCTTTAAATCCTGTGCATCGTCTGTATTTAGGACATAACAGTCTTTGTCCTCAGCCTTTGAAATTCATTTTGGTGGTTTTTCTCTGAGTTTAATAGAGGACCAATAATTTTCTGTAGTGTTTAGTGTTATCCAGGGGAAACAAGCAAATAAAATTTTACGTGGAGGGGCAGAAACTGAACTTTTTACAATGGCCATATTAAAGGCTGAGTAAAAGGCATGACTCGACTTCAAAACATCATCACTATTGTGAATAAAATTGGAAATCAATACAGAAGTTTTTCTGAAGAGTGAAATGATCTGACCTTTGCTTAAGGAGCATACGGGCCACTGTGCTGAGAGTGGAAGTTAAAAGGACCTCGCCCTCTTTCTGCTTGAAGGAATAATAGTCAGATCACTTAATAGTGCAGGCCATGGCTTGGGCCAATGCAACATCTCTGACTATACCGGGAAGTAGTAATGTTCTGCACATGTTTGGATTCCACCGTCAGGAGCATTAATACAGTGAATCATGGACCCGGAGGAAGGGTACTATCATGTTGTGAGAAAAACAGTCAGTGAAGACTGCAAGTGTTCTGGGCTAAGAACTGGATGACCAAGCTGCCCTTATGTGGTGTGGGACATTGTAGACTCAGAAGAATTGGAAGAAGTAAGATGTTTGGATTTGTTCCTTTTGAGTCTGAGATATATCAGCCATCTGTGAAGCACTATTAAATTCAAAGTTGCACATCTTTTTTGGAGGGGTTAGGCCTGAGAGTTTAAGCACACTGAGAGTATTTAAAACCAGGACACCAGCAGAAATCATCAAGACGATACATGTTTACAAGAGAATGTGAAAACACAGAGAAAGAACAGCAGAAACCTGAAAGTACAGAGAAGGAACAAAAAAAAAAATCAGTGTTTAGGATATAAGTAAGGTGTTTTCAAAATTAGCTAAGAAAAGTAGGTCAAGAAGGAATAATTGATCAATAGTTTTAAATTTTACTGATTGATTAAGGTGTGGACTAATACTAAAACATCTTATTTGGAAACAGAATCACTTCTGACTTACATAAACAGTGTCATTCTTACATAAACATGGAACGTTCTGTGACAGCCTGATTAAAATGGATTCATGAGATAAGGAGAGAAAAATTGCACATAGTGTGGATAATATTTTAAATGTATTTCAGGGTATAAACAAACAACAACAGCAATAAAAGAACACGAAGAGCTGGTAAATGAGGTGGGGTCCCTCTTCTATCGCCTCATTCCAAATGGCAGGTGTTGTGAGGGTGACAGGAAGAAGGTTAGGTTGAGAGGGAAGTTAGGGGTCAGGGCTGCTGCGTCAGTGGAAGGCGGAATTCACAGGGCGGATGTGGAACTGAAGCCAGGAGTGAGCTTTCTTAGTGTAATGCGGTCATGCATGGAGGACGGCGTGGACTTCAAGTATTCTCATGTTTTGTTTCTTTTGATTTTTGACAAATGGAGAACAGTGATATGTTGCTGTTAACACAAGAAAACGAGTCATTGAAAACAAAGGAAATATTTTCCTGATCATGTAGTTGCTAAATGGAGGACTGAGATTTTGAACACGCTTTTTCTGCTGAGTTAAGCTTGGAGCTACTGTGTGACACTACCGGTCTTTAAATGGGGCAGTTTTCCTCTGGCTTCATACTTCCCCTCAAACAGAGAAGAGTTGTTTGCCCTCCTCATCCTTCTTTCTCCTTTTAACACCTTTTCTCGGGTGATGCCCTGGATGGTGTTGTACGCATTCGTCTCTCACACTGAGTTCTATGGACTCCCCAGTGCGCCCTGGAGGTAAATTGAGCAGGGACTTCTGTGGGCGTGTTTCCCCTTCTCTGTGTTTTGTAAGATGCCGTGCTGGACGTCTGCCCACCTCTGATGGAGAAACCTCGCTGACTCCCACCTGCTCTCTTGCACAGCTCTAGCAGACCCTGGGGTCCCCAGTGAAGGTGCTGGCCTGTGTTCTGCTCCTTGTTGGAAAGGGGTTTCAGGTGTAGAGCTGGCCACTGGTTTCACAATTCACCTTTCTTTCCAGCCCTACATCTTTAAAGTTGGGATTGGTGAGTTTTTGCCACAGTTCTTCCTACACAATCAACAGGACTCTGGTTGTCTCAAAATTGAGGATTTTGAGTTAGGACTCTATTCTGATTGCTGTCATGTTTTTTTAAATCAAGGAATCTTTGAAACCTGTTGTGGTGCCCTGAGAGTCTGTGGTCTCAGCACTCGGAAAGCTGTGGCAGGAGGATCCGGGTCACAAGTTTTAGCCCAGCCTGGCCAATTTAAAGACTTAGATCTCTTCTCAAAGGAAAGGAGGGAAGGAAGGAAAGAAGGAAGGAAGAGAAAGAAAGAAAGGAAAGAAAGAAAGACAAACACAATCTGGGGATGTATTTCAGGGTGAAGTTCTTGGATTTAATGCCCAATCCCTGGTACCTCAAAAAAAAAAGAATAAATATATCCTAAAAGTTATTACACAAATTATTTTAAATATTAACTTACATAATAAAATAGTAGTGAATCCAACATTTCATTCAATTTTGCTTCTAAATTAATTTTCCATCTCATCTACTGAAGAAATGACACATGAAATCACTTTCTAATTCTGCGTGACCACACTGAGCGGGGAGTTCACAATGGGAGCTGGTCTCACACGTGTCACTCTCAGGTTAAGTTTATTTAAATCCCAGGAAGATAAAATAAAAAGATGTGGCATAAATGATGGGACTCACTGTGTGCTGAATAATGAGCATTTACCCCAAAGAGCGTAATTAAACATTTTCGCGTTCTTTACCTTTTTCCTTTTACATTCCCGGCTAAGAAGTGAGGTGCTCCAGAAATGACTAACTTACCCCAGTTCTAACCTTCTTTGAATTTTTGTTAAGGTTGTTCCATTGCTTTCTTTCTTTCCTTGCTGAAATCTGTCAAAATTCTAGTTTAAATGTTTATATAAAATTTATTTTATATAGAGAAGTATCAGCCAAAAGTAATGAATTGGAGATGATAACACAATGAGTGGTTTCATTCCATGCATTTTATAGTATGGCAACACTGATGGATTTTCATGACCTTCCTATGGCTAAAAGCCCTTCACACTTTAAGTCTGCAGTGTACCATTTTCATTAAAATTCTATGCTTTCAAGGTACAATGTGTGCTGTTTATTTGTATGTGGTGATTTGAAACTTGAACAAGATAAAAAATCAATTTTATGATTTCATCTGATTTAATTCTCATAAACTGTCACTTAGAATTTGCCTGGTAGCCAGACATTGTAGTGCATGCCTATAACCCCAGCACTCAGGAGGCAGAGGCAGGAGGATCACTACAAGTTCAAGGCCAGCCTGGGCTACATAGTGACTTCAAGGCCAGTCTGCACTACACAGTGAGACGCTGTCTCAAAAACAACGGTAGCAACAACAACAAAAGCATTGGCCTGTATTACAAGAGAGAAGGCATAAACAACATATACAGTTTAGAATCTAAACTTTTCTTTTTAAAAGATAACACACTGATACCTAAGTTACTCCTCCAAACATTAATGTGCTTCCAAAATACTTTTCCATGAGATTATCAGTTGAACTTCTTTTCCTGAACTGTGTCACATAGGTAAACAGATATTATTACTTTATAAAAGATGACTAAACTGAAATTCACAGAGACACTGAAAAACTTGATTGAAATCAGTGAAAAAGAACTGAAGTCTCACCAAGAAAAAACTTGGGAGACTCATGAAATGGGACAAAAATCACTTACCATGAATTTAACGCTTTCCTGGGACGCTGTCATGGGTTAGTTGTACTCTGTTTTTCTATGCCATGAATTCTCAGCAAGCTCACATGCACTGAACTAAATACCTCTAAACCTTAACTCCATACAGTTGTCTGCCTTTACCTCCTTCTGTGGAAGCGGTGAGTTGTGTTATTAAGAAACACCATCGAAAACACCTCAGAGCAACGCACTCTCCAGGTTTGACTAAGAAGGGTTCCTAGGTCTTTACCCAGTCCTCCGCGGGCGAATTCTCACTCGTCTGAGAAGAGTGTCCAGGAAGTGTGAGGGAACCAGAAGAGGACAGAGGTGATGAGGCTTAGAAATACCCAGGCTTCCTGAGAGGAGACTGCTCCAAAGCAGAAGGCAGAATTGAACTGCTGAGCAGCCCGGCGAAAGGTACACTCCAGTCGGCGGGACCAATGCCCACGTGCGCCCCTCACTGCCCACCCACAGCTTCCTTCCTGTCCTCTGCTCACTGTCCTCTCCCTGTGACACTCTCCCTGACTTCCTAGCTGTGTGGTGACTCTGACTGTGGCAGGGCTCGCCCCGCCTCCTCACGCGTTTCAGGACTCCTGTGTCACCCCATGATGGGGCTTGGTGACTGCATCTGTGGCACTCTGTGGCCAAACCCAGGAGATAAAGACATGTTCATCACTTTAGAAACAAAATCCTTCCTTTTCCTGGACGTCAGTACACACAAAGACAAATCATTGGTGAAGATGGGCTATGAAATCAATGGTCTGGGCCAGGGGTGGGCACTCCTGGTGACGCTTGATCTTCCAAAAGTAACCAAGAGGAATTCGGACATGGCTTCCAGGGCTGCCGCTGTAGAGTAACCCAGAAATGTCTTTTCTCACAGTTCTGGGGCTGGGTGCTGAATATCTGGGTGCCGGGGAGAGCTCCCTTGCTGGTTTGCAAATGGCGGCTCCCCTTTGGCCGTGTCCTCTGTGGTGTGGTGATGGTGGGGGTTCCAATATGTCCTCTGGGAAGAACTCTAATCACACTGGGGCGGGAGCCACATTCTTACCACACTTAACCATGAGTTTTCTGGCCTTAGCAGCAGCCACCTGGAGGTAAATCTGAGAGGGACTCGAACGCCTGGTCTTAGGCAGGCATGGTCTCTGGCTGGCCGGGCAGGAGAGGGAGTGCTATGCCATGTGCTCACCCCTGTCTCACCTGAGACGTGAGCCGGAAATGTGTCTTCACATAGTGAATGAGACATTTTTATCCCATTTGTGTTGAACGTAGATGACAAAGCTCTAAAAGGACAGAAAAAGGACAAATGTGAAAAAACAAAAACCACAGCCAATTAAGTGGATTATTTCACTTGCCTACACACAAAAACAAGGTAAGAGCCGGATGCATGCAGCCTGTGGCCTATTCCGTCTTACACGAGCCGATTCATTATGAAGGACACTTTTCCAACAACTTCCCATCTACTTTAAACTGAACTGCAAATGACTAGTTACCGTCCTCTCATTCGCTCAGTTTGAATTTCTGACAGAGCAGAGGTGCAGAGAAAAGCCGGCGTGAGCAGCCGGAGCAGCTCTGTCTGCGCCTGTCCAGTTGTGAGGCATTAGTGCTAATGAGGAGGCCGTGCGAGCAGGGCCAGGTGGGTGAGGCATGGGCACTCCCTGCTGAGCTGCACGTCAAGTTGGGCTTTGGCAGTGAAGTATGGCACAGGGCACGAAGTGTGAGCGTGTAGAAGACCACTGACAGATGGCCACATTTAAAGGAGATGATAGCAACTTTCAGGAAGAAAAGTAATTGGGCCAAAACAAGGAGCACATGAAATAGCTGTGGAATCCACTGAAGAGCAAATCATAGACAGAAAAGGCCAGGTAAGCAGAAGTTTGAAAGCCAATCATGTGCAAGCTAAGTATATTATTATGAGTGATTTATCAGTAATAAAAGAAAAGAGAAAGTTAAGATGTATGAGTGAAAACAATAGATTTAGAGAATGAAAAGTAGTGTGAAGTTACTCAAGCGGCAGGCTAATGACAGTATTGACACTAAGGATAAGATCAGGCAGCAAAGGAAGAAAGATGAACAGACACTTGTATTTTCTACTGTAATTTGGGTGCTAGAAGAATGATTTGGGATGTTCGTTACACCGGGGAAGAAGTGATTACACTTAGTAATCACAGCACGGACATTCTGTGACATATTAATATGGCTAAGATAGATTTGTAGTTATAAATTTAGAAATCAGTTTTGTTTACTTGAGTATCCTGTTGTGGTCCTGCTATTTCAAGTTGTTCTCAGTAGAATTATTTAATGGTTTTATGCATTCAAGAATATACTATAATTTCTGTCTTACAGAATATATTGTTATCAACTATAGATAAAGAGAGCATAAAATTAAGACAGGAGTTTCTCTTCACAAAATAGGCAGGATTCTAAGAACTGCAATTTTTATGTTAGAAACTTCCTCTAGAATATTAGTATCAAAGGCTAGAGTATTAGAAGGTGAAGGTTGTGGAAATAACAATTTCCTTTTTCCCCTTTAAAAGAGAAAATCACTTATCTATGCTAACATCCTCCTTTGTACACACGTCTTTGATCACGATCTTTTCCCTGGGATTTGTGCCCCTTCTGTGTAACAGGGTTCTTTGCAAACTAATTATCACTCAGAAAGGCTAAGGCTGCTCAGAAATAGTTCCTCAAGCCCCACACTGCTCTGTAAGTTGGGCAACGATATTCTTATTTGAGCTGAGGGTGCATTCTCTACTGGAATTGAAACTCCTCAAAGAGAACTCCAAGAAGCCTGTGCAGTGCATAAATTAAGTCCCTGAGGTCCCCTTAAAATGGATTTCTCCTCCACAAAAGTGAGGGAATCTTGCACAGACTCTTGGCCCAGTGACAAGTCCCGACTCTTCTCAGCAAAGCAACGCCCCTTGGTATTTCATTTCATCCCACCCCAGGCCTCTGCACTCCTCTTTCCAGGCACCCACCTATTCACTTACTCTCAAACACAGACTCAGCCGGTCCCACCCAGAGTTTATCAGAAGGGAGCCTGTCTGTCTCGCTGCTTGCTTTCAATATTTTGATTGTTTGTATTGCTCTTTTTTCTTGTAGGTATTGTTACCGTGCCTTTGCTCACGTGATGATGAAGAATTTGGACTGTTTACCTTTTTAAACTACTGAGAGTAGTCTGGCTGTGGACATCAGTGCCCAAGGCTCTTGTGAGCTGATTTCTTTTTCTTGGATAAATACAGAGGAATGAAGGTGTCACATCATATGATAAATTGATAAGAAACAGTCAAATCATTTTCTGAATCAATTGCTTCATTTTAATTCACATGTAGTACTATCAGTCTTTTAAAATTTACCATCTATATATATTTGGCATTTCATTAAAATGTGTTTTTTTTTCCTCAGTAGTTAGCAATGTTGGGCTTATTTTTCAAGTTTGCCAGTCAGATACATTTTGTAGTGAAGAAAACGGTAAAAAAATTCTCCTAATTTTAAATAGGGTTTTTGTTGCTATATTTTTATGAGATCTTTATTTATTCTCTCTATATTATTTTACCAAAATTATGATTTGCAAGTGTTTTCTCCCAGTCTGTGGGTTATTCAATCTTTCAACATATCTTTTATAGAGCATGAAGTTTTAATTTTGCCAATGTCTTTTGACAATTCATAGTTTTCAAAAATCACATAAATTTATATGTTAGCTTCTGGGCTGTATTTTTTTCTTAGTCTACATACTCAGTTCTCTGTCAGTACCTTAGTGCCTTACTTACTAAACTATATCTGGAACTCAAGTAGCATAAGCCCTCCAAGGTTTTCATTTTGCCAAATCAACAATATCTTTTGTTTTGACTCTTCTAGAACTATTTTGGGCTTTCATATCACTTTAGAATCAGCACGTTAATTTCTACAATGGGCATCTGATATTTTCATTAGGCCTGCATCTGATCTAGGTGAATATGGAAGAAATTTACATTTTAGTAATATCAAGTATCCTAATTAATGAGTATATCTCTCTAAGTACTTGCATTTGTTTAGCAATATTCTTTGACTTTCTACGTCTAGGACTTTCACTTCTTTTTAAATATAGGACATACATATATCTCTTAATCACATACAATGTGAACATATTTTAATAGTAATTTGTAAATTTATTAAAGACTCATCCAGTCCTTAATGCATTTCCATCTCTGCAATACTCTTCATAATAACTTATACTTGGGGACATTTTTAGGAGAATGATAAAAACATCTACTCCCTAATGGAATGGTTATGCTATTATATGATTTTATATAATCTGCTAAGCAGAAAACATAACACATATTTCTACTAATTATTTAAATCATTTATTGCATATACTAAACAAAAATTTGGAGGAGTTTTAAAAACCGAACACCAGAAAATATTAAATGTGCAGATTTTAAGGTAGCTTACCTGTTTTTAAGGTGGATCTAACAGAAAGTATGTGTGTTTTTTAGATGAAACATAAAAGCATAAACATACTTTCAAGAACTCACTGGACGTATTTACATAGAATTATAATTCATTTCAAAGAAATGTTTTTAAGGGATCCATCATTCTTTTCAGAATATTAGTGCCTTTGTCACTTTTTCACCATTAACACATGAAAACTGACATCCAAAACACAAAGGATAAGAGGTTTACTTCGGCTCGTGGTCATAATTCATGGTTGGATAGCTCTATGGCGGAAACAAGACAGTAAGGAGCACAGAGGAAAAAACAGTGTTCACTCATGGCAACCTGACAGCAGAGAGTAAAAGGAGGGTTAGGGTTAGGTTAGAAATGTACCCTATGGTCATGTCCACAGTGACTCACCTCCTCTCAGGGCCCAATTCCTAAAGCACACTTAGCTACTGAAGTCCCCAGTAGATGAGCATAGCACCCCCATGACCCATTTGCCTTTTAAATGAGGCATTTTAAATTTGAACCATAATGTTCTATCCCTGGTCCCTAAGACTTATGTCCATTTCATTATATAAAATGAATTTATCTATAAGTGTTGCCAAAGTTTTAACAGTTTCAGCCTTGCTGAAAAAGCCAAGCCAAAATCTTATCTGAGACTCAAGGCAAACCATTTGCTGTGAACACCTGTAAAAATCAAGAAGAAATTTCAATGCTTTCAACACACCATGGCAGACAGTAAGAAGACAAAGAGGGTTAATGGAATGGGACCCACACAAGATGGAAACTCAGCAGGACAAACATTAAATCCTTTAAGTTCATATTCAGCATCTGGGACAGACAAGTTGTGGGAAGATGTGTATTCCAAAGGGTTTGTGTAGTCCCACACATGAGGATTTACAGGTTGTGACCCACATAGCTTCTCCCTTGAGTGACTCAGCTCATTTCCTGAAGCTTTCCTCAGTAGTGACTCACACTTGTGGCATCTCTGAATTCCTGTGGTCTCTACTGTACTAGTGGTGTTTACTATCACAGTTTCATGTAGTGGCCCCTCAAGGGCACACTTCCTGGCTTGTCAGAGCTTCTTTCTCTGAAGGCTGGTGGAAATCTCCCACAACTCTTGGACACCTGTAAAACGAGCAGCATGAGGATGATGGCTGGGTCTGTGGTCAGCTCAGCCAGCAACCCCCACTGCTTGTATTATGGTTTCAAAGGCCTCTGAGAGCTACAATGACTGAGGACTATAAAATGCATCCTAAGGAATCAATGCTCTGGACCCTTCTCCAGCAGAGGACCCAGGTGCTCTCTTCTCAAATGAAGGACTTATAAAAGATTTGCACCTTTGGATTTCTTTCTGATTCCTTAGAGGCCTTTATGTCATCTTTTTTGTTGTCCTGATGCAAAGTATTTTTTTAAACTACTTTTTCCAACTAAACACTTTATATCTTCTATTTTGTAGACATTTCCTTTTTGTTGAAACTGTAAACTGTTTATATATTATAGCTCTGTTACGGCTTATATTTATTTAGCTCACAGTTTGTGGAGGTTTCAGTCCATAATCAGCTGGCTCCAAGGCAGTCTGAATGGGGGTCAAAGCCCCATTCAGTCATGGAGGTAAACATTTCAAAGGCGGTGAGTCTAGTATTTTCATTGTCTAGTGCTGGGATTGGTGGTGTGAGTGCTGCACAAGCCAGCAGCAGGTAGCTAGCATACAATATAAAGGATGGAAAGTGGTTTGCCTCCCCCTTTTTGCCCTTTTGCTCTTGTCACTTGAAGCCACCATGTATAGTTGCCCCTTAGCCATGCCACCCTGCCTTGGAGCCAGCTGATTATGGACAGAAACCTCCACAACTGTGAGCTAAATAAATTTTTTCTTTCCTAATTTTGGAGTTCAGTACTTTGTCTCAGCCTCATGGAAAAAAACAACCAAGACAGGCTCTTATATTTGCTCTTTATTTTTGTTGTAGATCTGGCTAATGGCAAATAGCCGGATCTATGTCACAGCCTGAATAATGGTTCTTTTGAAATTTCCTCTACCAATTAATTAGTAGCCTACCCTTAATCTCACCCTCCTGCAAAATCTCAAGAATTGGGCAAAATATAGACACACTTTCTGCCAGAATATAACATGTGCAGTCTCAAGTACCAGTAGAGTCCTTATGATTTAAACTGGTCTTCACTGCCTGTATTTTTATGAGCATTCTGATCTGTGCTCTGAACAGAATCACATTCCAAGTTCAACCTACACTCTTTTAGGTATTCTTTAGCCAGAATTTCTAAATTTGTAAATTATTCTCACAAACTACTTCCAAATACTTTGAACCAAACAATTACATCTAGTCATTACCACAATCCCTGCTCCTGGTACCAAAATCAGTCTTTGTCATTTTCTTACATCTGAGACACAATTTACAACATTCACAGTTAAAGAGGAGTGATTTGTTTTGGTTCACGGTTTTAGTCCATGGTCAACTGGTTCCAAGCCAGAGGGCCAGAGGAAAATGTGCTTAGCCCATAACAACCAGGAAGTAGACAAGAAGATAGGAACAGAGGAAGGGAGCTACCTTGCAGGTTACTCCCCCAGGGGCCCAACTTCAACCAGGCCCCACCTCCTTATAGTATATTTAGCTAGTGAACAAATCAATGAATGAATCCACTGATCAGTATCATGCCTTCATGATCCATGATCCAGTCACATTTTAAACATGAGGCTTTTGAAAGACTTTTCCTAATTAAAACATAACAATATATTTGCATATCTATTAATGAAATTACAGTGATCGCTTTACTGGTATTTCATGTTAAGAAACTTCATATATGTATATACTTTTGCTCATCTTACTACAAAATAGTAACAAAGTGTTATGGTTTGTGTCTGGCTGTTCCCCCCAAACCTCATGCAGTCATAGAGTTCTTTCAGAGGTGACTGAATCTAGAGTGTGTGACTGATTGGTGATGATGAAATGCTTGGACTAAGAGTGCTGGTATTAAGAGTGGGTGTTTGGTGGAGCAATCCACTGTTGAATTGCTGCAGCCCTAATCCCAGCAGCCTGCATATAGTACCAAAAGGGCAGAAACAAAGTGTTAAGGTTTGGTTGTTGATTTTGCTGTCTTCTGCTGCCATGAACTGTTGTCTCTCTGCCATGTGCCACCCTGCCTTGGAGTCAGTGGATTATGAACTAAAATCTCTACAAACTGTGAGGTAAATAAATCTTCCTTCTCTTAATTTTGGGCATCATGTATTTGTCTCTGTAATGAGGAAATAACTAAAACACGAAGAAAGTAAGAACCAAAGTTGCTCAAAGATTTTCTAATTACCTCCAAGAGGTATGCAATTCTCTGAAAAAGCAACAATAAATTACTCTAAATTTCAGTATTATGTTCCTCATGAGATTACTCCCTTGACATTGCTCTCAGTCTCAGCTGAATGTACTGTGGAAGAAAACTCCATAATCTCAGTCAAAGATTGAAATTTCTAAAGAGTGAACATTTCTGTTTCAGCTCAGTCTGAATCTGTCAGTATAAATTCAAGCAGAAATTACTGGTTATCAGCTTAATGACAGCACCAGCAACAAGATCAGAACCATGGAGAAAAGAGAAGAACCTGGCTGATACCACCCAGCCGTTAAACAAACCCGCAAGCCCCTACACCACCAGATTTGCTGACTGATGAGATAGTAAATGACTTACAATTTAAGATAGCTCAAAGCCGTGTTACTTCTTGTGGCTGAAGCATCACCACAAGTGGATACTGAAATCAGAGGCCAAGGTGTGTGTTTAGACACACTGATTAGCAAGACTTTTGGTGGGTTCATTGTCTTAGTTTCTTTCTTGTCACTGGGACACAAAGTACCTGAACCTCACAGTTTAAAGCAATAGAGTGTGTTTTGGCTCACATTTCAGTCCATGGTCTTCTGGCTCCAAATAAGGAACAGCATGCCAGGGAGCATGGTGGAGGCCAAGCTGCTCACATCCTGGGGGCCAGGAAGACAGAGAGCAAGGGGAGGAGCTCGGGAGAAAGAAAGCCTGTAGGGAGCGGCATGATAGCCTCACTGCTGCCGCCCCATCCCGCCCTCCTGTGGGCATCTGGTGCGTCTGCCTACATTACCCATGATCCTCTCTGCCTGGCCGGACATGACTGCGACCTATCCGGTCTCTCCACAACATCTCTGCCTGATGACAACGTCCTGCCCTCACCCTATATAAACCATGTTCACTTCCTCAATAAACGGGACTTGATTGGAACTGCTCAACTTGTCTCCGTCTCTCTTTCCTCTTGCCCTGCCCCCCATCCCCGTTCCCCCTCCAGGTGAGACCCACGGACTGATCCGAGGGCCGGATCAAAAGCCCACAGTGACTGACTCCTCAGCCCCATCCCCGCGGGTTCAATCACCTGCCAAGACCCCACCAGTGTGTGCACGAGGCCCTTGGGGCCATCTGGATATGAGCCTCAACGTCCAGCTCCAGTCAAACCCTAACTTACAGGGCCCCCCACAGTCAGCAAGGGAGCAGCAGGTCATTTCCAGATCCTGCTAGGGTGGACTTCCTGCTAAACAGCCAGGTCATCACTCATTTATTCAGGCGAGAAACATCTGTCTAGGCAATAAATTATGGTACCCATTTGGGTGAGTTAGGGACAGTCAAGCTTAATTGATTCCCTGGTTATTTAGTTCTTTGTTTCTGTTGTCATTTTTTTATGAGGTAAGTTTCACTGGTCCTCGGGTGAAACTCGGCTTCCCCGAGAGAATGCCTGTCATTCCAAGGATCCAGCTTTATCCTCACAGCAGATTCCTGCCGTCTGATTTGCCTCGACTTCCTATCTATAGGCAACTTGTAATTCCAGAGGAAACAGCCACCAAAATAAGAAAACTGCAAAGCAAGTCACAGGTGGAAAAGAGGCCTGTAGAAGAAGCATCGCAGTGGCTACTGATGGGATGACCTGATTTGCCCAGCTGGTTGGAAAATTAGGAAATATTCGCCAGTGAGGCTTCCATTGTCCCCGAGTCCCCTGTAGTGTCTGTGCCGACTCAGGAAAGAAAGTGGTGCGAAGGCGGCGTCTCCTAGCTCTGATCGCACTGAGTGCCCTGGGAGCAGGCTCTCGGGAGCATGTGCCACGGTGCCGTTTTATCTCCCAGTCTCATTTAAGGGTGACTGCACGATGAGGTTTTCTGGTAAGACCCCAGCGGCAGTCTAACTGTAGTTATGCTTTGGAGCTGAGTGAACCGAGGGAGGACACATGAGTAGCTGCGGAAGGCCATCCCTTCGTCCCATTGGGAGCACAGCACCCCACACGCCAGCCTCTTAGCTAGCACAGAAGCCGGTAAGATTGTGCGGCGTAAATGATTGTGCGGTGATGTTCTCCCATGATTCTCGGAAACGGTCATCATGAGATTTGTCCCCGTCGAGCTCTAAGGGGAGTAGTTAGCAGGTCCTTGGGAAGCTGGCCTGACTCAGCCAAGCCGAGTCAAGGCCTCTGTGAAAACGAATGTGAGGATTCTGCTTGCTTTTGCTGTGCAACCAGAGACAGCACCCTCAACACAGTGTCAGAAAAAGAAATCACAGTTCTTTTCTAGTCAAGAATGTGAGTAGATATTGCCACCATCATTGATTGGATGCCCATTTATCCTGTGCCAGAAATGCCATTAGATGTGCGTGTATTTTTCTGTAGAGTCTTTAAAAAAACAAACTAAAGAAAACCCAGCAGGGTAAGTTAACTGTGGACACAGAGGAAACAGGTAGAGAGTATTAAGTTAGGGAGCCCTGTTTATACTCCTCCCATTATTGCTGGACTTGGAAATTAAATTCACACATCTTGAACTTTCGCTTGTGTGGCCTATCAGTGAGCTACTCACCCCAATCAAAAACGTAAAATGGAGGTTTAGAAATCCAGTAAGGTGAATAGTAAGAACAATTGTTAAGCGAGACACAAACCTTATCTTTACAACCTATGTAAAGGAGACCAGAACATGTATGAATATATGTACAGTAGGAAAGACTATACAGAAATGAACAAAGAATAAGGGCATGATGATATATTCAGAATCATTCATAATAAAAATTGTATGAAGTGAAATATTTCTACTATAGCATAGCCAGGGTATTTCAAAGCACAATAGTTCAAGATAAAAAAGTTATAAATATATCACATAAGTTAATAGATTACCTTTGCAAATGTTGCATAACATGCATGATTGAATACAAACCATTTATAAAAACTTATAAAAAGTTACAAAACCATTTGTGTGATTAACATAATAAAGATCATTAATCTAGTGTATTAAACGAATATACCCCTTTTTTTTGGATTTGGACACAACAAACATTTAAACAAATTTATTTCTCGTAAGTTTTACAGTGGAAATTTCAGGGAAGCATGTATAGGTACCATAATCTTGTGTGGTTTTATCAAGAAAGCTGCTCGAACCTAAGTAAGGTGCAGGAATCAGCTAGGTGAAAAGGGGAGAAGCTGATGTCCAGCTCTCACAAATAACGTGAGTTAGGTGAGACTGTAGAATGTTCAAGGCATAAAAAGTCCACTGTGTTTGAAAAGTAAAGACTGGGGAAAGAATATGGCAGGAGAAGTTGGCAGAAATGCTGAGACGTATCACCAAAGGACAAGTGAAAGTCACTTGACATGTTAGTGATGGGATATTCTTCTTCTTCTGAATGTTCAGTGATTGTTATTAAGAGCCTACAGTGGAGTAGATGGCTCCAATGGGAAGCAGAAGGACACACTGAGGTTCTCCAGCAATAAGCGTGGGTTCCTCAAGAGAATCCACATCCACACACAAAGTTGCAAATCAGTACATTATCGAAGACCTACTGAAGATCCCTGATTGCCTGTGTCAAGGGTGTGGCGAGGGGCTAAAATAAGCAACGGACAAATTTAGAAATATGTGATGAATGGGAAGTCGGTGCCTCCAGGTGGACCAAGAGCATAACACTGAATGACAGCCACTACTTTTTGGGTGTATATAGTGGCAGGTGGGGCCAGGAGAAGACACAGAGGTCTATGATTCAACAACAAGCATAGTCTTGGGTCGACTCGAGAAGGCAGAGATGATCTTATGCTAAGAAGGCCTTTTCTCCAGAGTGGTTTGTTTTTGTTTTTGTTTTTGTTTTTAATTTAGCCAGCTTTGTTTTGTCTTAGTGGGTGGCAGAGGGTGCTCCATCTGTGAAGAGTTAATGGGAAATCTCAAAAGGGCCATACTGATAATCCCAAACCTCCATTTATCCCTTAGGGAAGTGTGCAAAGTTAGCCATTGTGAGTTTGTGGTTCCCAACAATCCATCAAACAGGAGTACTATTAAAGGGAATAAAAGGTTGTGAGATAGAACAAGCTATTCATAGCTGAGTGTCATAGGAATCATTTAGTTAAAATGCAGATTCAGATGGGGTATCTGCTGGGAATGCGGAGAGTCCTGTGTGCACAGCACCAGGAGAATGCCAGCGCGCCTGCTCGCCAGGCTCCGACTCGGGGCCCAAAGGCAGCTCCTTCCGGAGGGAGTTTCCCACAGGCTGCCTGCACACGGCTTCCTGCACGGATGGTGAAGGGTGGATTCCTCCAGATGTGGGAAGGGAGACATAGCTCTTCACTAATGCATTTAATAATGGTAGAACAACTGGACAAACGAACAAGAAGGACATAGAGAACTGGTTTACAAAAACCCCGTGAACAGTTAACACAAACACACACAAATAGAGAGCATGCCTTATCCTCAAGTCGGAAAGGAACATTTCCCAGAATTGACTGTACATTAAGCCATGAAACAGAATTTAATAAATTCAACATGATTAAAATCATAAAAGAATGTTCTCTGGGCAAAATGGAGTAAAGCTAAAAATCAATGATGGAGGAAAAAGTTGAAAACTCTCCGGGAGGAAAGAAATTACTACAGTTTTAACAGCTAATAGGTTGAGATGAAATCACAGCAAATTAGGAAATACCTTAAAACGGATGAAAATGAAGCACAAAATACCGAAATTCATAGAACAGCTCTCAAGGGAAATTCATAAATGTCAACATTAAAAGAATTTCTTAAATAAATAATGAATTGTCCACTTGAAGTGACCAAGAACAGAAGACAAAGCTATAAACTTGGAGTTAATGGAAGGAAAGAATAATCATTTGAACAGAAATAAATCAAATGGAGAATAGAAAAGTAGGCCTAAATTGTATCAGTACCAAAAAACAAATAACAACAACAACAAATAGATACAAAAGATAATTTTTAATTTGTTAAAAATATTGAGGCCTGCATCTGAGACAAACCAAGTGGCGTGAAATGTTATAACCTACTTAACAGGCAGCATGTCATTCATGACTGTTAGAGGAAGGAAATACAATTGTTAAAATGAATTAATTTATTCCCAGTAAACAACTTATCAGTGGGGATTGATGTTCTGTTATGAGAGAGAGAGGCAGATGTTGGTAAGGAAGAGCTAGTCAGAAACAAGGTAAATATGGCACCAGCGCGTGTGCGTCAGTGCACCACTCTGCAGGGAGCCCGCGGAGTCACACGGGGAAGGGCTGAGGGGCAGGAGGGGAATCAACACGCATGAGCTGCAGCAGGAAAGGCACGCGGATTGCAAGTTATTGGAAGAAAAGGAAGTTGTGTTACTACTGTCTCAGTCTGCACAGGTACTTACAACAAAACACTAAAAACCCTAGGGGCATTGCTCCTGCCCCATGAATCCATGGAGCAGGAACAATACATTATCAACTATTCAGTATACTATCAACATTTCTGTTAAAAAAAACTATAAATTACACTTGTTGAGCAGATGAAGACACATGAAAAATTACTAAAGGACTTTTTAGTAAGGAAGGAAGGAATTTACCTCGAGGTAGGACCCACAAACACATTGAAGCCTCCCGACAGAAGCTGGTGGCCAGTGGCTTTTGCAAGTGGCGGCCACATTTCTTGGTGAATCAGAACCCTCTCCAAGGCCATCATGTACTGACAGGTGGAGCTCTGTGAAGAGGATGTGCCCAGCAAGACTCCTGGACTTGCCCTGTAAGGACACAGATTGTGGGGAGTGACCCCCATGGGATGACCAGGGGACATCGCCCTCCCTGGCTCCTCCCTGCTCTCTCTGCTTCCTGTCTGCCAGGCTGGAGCAGCCATCCTCTGCCCAGGCCCTTCTGCCAGGCCGTTTCTGTGCTTAAACTTGCTGGTCATGGAGGAAACGTGAGCCCAAACAAGCTTCTCCTCCTTTAGACTGTGGTTGTCCATCACTGAGTCTCAGCCACAAGAAAGTGACTGTGACACCCGGTAATGAGACAGACCCCAAACAGGACACACTCCACGGCCTCAAAGGCTTGAAACCATGCGACCATGATTGAGAGGTTCCATCATGTCTTTCTTTGAACTGCAAACGTTCAATCCACCTGTGAGCCAGCCGTCCCGGAGAAACCAGTTCCCAGGTTTATTCCATGTTGTTTCTGAAGTCCTGGGCAGTGCAGTGCTCTGTAAAAGGAAACCAGAAAGAACACACATTCCTGTTAGAGACCCTACAGTGCTTACAATCAGATGGCATGATACACACTGGGAAAAAGGGAAAGAAATTACAACTGATAAATCAGTTTAATAAAAAAATCAAAACATGTACAAATATATCAGATTGAACGGACTAATGTCAGCCATATCTAGGTAACATACATAACAAAGAAGATAGAATCATAAATAAATAAATGAAAAAATCTACGAATCTATAGGAGAAAGAAGTGACATTTGCAAAATTTTTGCAAAACAATTATGTATGCAAATGCATAAATGCAGTTTCACATTATTGATACAATTTTACTATACCACCTACTGACATCTCGTTGCTTGCTGGTTTCAAAATCGAAGTGCATATTTCTTAAGGGGCGTTTACTGAAATCCTTCGCTAATCACACATATTTAAAAGAACTATATTTTTCATTGCAATTGTAGCCCAAGATTTCAGTCTTCTCTGCCACCTAACCCAAACCCTACCCCTAACTCTAACCCTACCCTAAACCTAACACGAACCCTAACCCTAACCCTAACCCTAACCCTAACCCTAACCCTAACCCTAACCCTACCCCTAACTCTAACCCTACCCTAAACCTAACCCTAACCCTAACCCTAACCCTAACCCTAACCCTAACCCTAACCCTAACCCTAACCCTACCCTAACCCAAACCCTAACCCTTCTCCACCACCTAACACTAACCCTAACCCTACCCCTAACCCCTGCACACTGAACTTACTGGGGTTCAGTTTTGAGACCCCTTTCTCTTACCATTCTACAAACTCACTGCATGGCCTTCCACAGCATCCATCTGCACCCTCCTGTAGAGACTGCAAAGGTTCTAACGCCAAGCTACCCTGTCCTTTTGGAGATCAGGATAGTGCTGCTCGGCTGGTCTTGATCCACTCTGGAGACTGCATTTCTCAGGTGGAACTCTCGGTCTTCCCAGTCCTAGTCACCAGGGCCTGGCTCCAGCGCCAGTTCCCCGACACAAGTCAGGATTTTTCCCATGATATTTGATCCATCCTTCTGTCTTCCCACACTTATCTAATCTAGTAGTTCTTCATAACTATTACTAAAATACTCCCTAAATAAATCATGGTCTTTCCTTAATGTACCCCCAGTTTATCAATTTTACTTCTATAATACTAGTTACACCTATCACCCTCTGGCACAAGGGTTATCGTTTTGCCATCTCTCTCCTCGCTTTTGATCCCCCTGCACACTTTTTCCACAAGCATCAAGAACCACCCTTTATGAGCCTCACTGCATTACCCTCCCACGTGAACTGTTTCCTCATCACGGCTCAGCTTGCAGGATGGCCTTAAGATAGCAGCCGAGACCCTCTGCTCCCTCTTTTTGCACTTCAGCATCACCCCTCAGCTTATCTCTTGGCATGCGCCTTTCAGCCACACGGACTTTCTTTCAGACCCTTCAGACTGATATAATTTCTCCCTGAATCCAAGCCTGCTGCCTGCTAGGCTTAGTCTGTCCTTCCATGTATTTCGTGGTGGTGTCTATTCCTATTCACTCCTTATCTCTCAGTTTAGGTTACACCCTACTGGCTATGTGAAGGTGTATTTGATCTTTTTACGTATTTCTGCAGCATGCCCTTCGCTCCGTTATTCCCGTGTTATAATTGTGTTTCCTGCCAAGCCGATAGCTCCTAAGTGATGAGCTCTGTGTCTACGTTGTTCCTTCCCGCCTCCCGCTGCCACAGCCAGCTTGGTCCTCATGTCGCATTCAACCTTGCTCCCTGCTTTACAGAGGTGCAATTCTCTCCATTTCTCCAGCTCTGTCCCATGAAAATTCCCATGTGCTGTGACCTCTGTTATTTTCTTTATTTTCCAGAAACCAATTTTCCTGTTTGCTTTACTGTCCAGGTCAACCACATTCATCTTCTTCAGTGTTTCTGATTGGACATTGACTACTGACTTTCTCCGGGGTATTTTCTGTTTTTGCCTTTCTAATACATGTCTACACACCAGAATATAAACTGTCCTCATTCTCTTGCCGATTAAAAACATCTATCACTGGGCCTCTATTTTCCTTAAGTGCCTTCCCAGATGAGAACCCATGTGATGGCGTTCCATTTCCTCGGAGAAAGCCAAGTCTCTTCTGCGAGGCATGCAAGCTTGATGTCTCCCTGCCGCCTCCTTGCGATCACGTTGTACCCTTGATTCCACAAGCAGGACCTGATCGTCCATGATTCATTTGAGCCAAAATAAACTTACGGCAGGATTGTAAAAATATCCTGCCAAAAGTCATGCCTACCTGAACTTCTGAATGTCAAATTATCTGGAAACCACGATCAAGTTAAGATAATGGCATACTAGATTATTAGGGTAGGTGCTGATCCAATGATTTGTGTCTTTGTGAAAAGGGGGAAAGTTGAACACGGAGATGTACATGTGTGAACGATGAGACAAACTCAGAAGAGCATGCTGTGTGATGCCAGGGGTGGACCCTGCGTGCTACACCAAGGAGCCAGGAAGTGTCTGAAACCTCTTCAGCCATCCTGCGTCGGGAAGGGCAGAGGTGAACCCCTCCCTGCAGTTACCACAGCGATGTGGACCTGGGGACCCTGCTTTCCATTCCATATCCTCCACACTCTGACCAAGCAAGTGTGTTCCCTTTAAGCCACTTGGCTATGAGATTTTGTAAGGCAGTCCTACAAAAGTAAGGCACCCTTACATTCAGGGCAAAAGCTCTTAGTGATTGTCAGTTATGTATGTGATTTCAAATCTTCTGACTAACCATTTATAAATTTCAGAGGTTTTGAGTACATGGGATGTAACCATGGCTTTTCTTCATAGTATGAGGTAGGCTTTTTTATTTTGATATATCTAAATTACAGGATATAAAGTAATTTAAACTCGGGGTTGCTCATAACCAACCATGAGTTTTTTATTTCGACTTAGAGTACCCGTCAGTAATGGAGGTCGTCAGCTGAGGTCTATCTTGTTATTGTAAGTGTGGTTTCTGAAGTATAGTTTTGCTCTTCGAAGAAATTTTTAAAGTCATGAGAAATAATAACCTTCAACAAAAATAATTTCCACTATTGATTGTGTTAGTTTATCATTTTCTTAGGCAAATATCCTAAACATTATAGTTACAAGATGAGGACTAGATAAAAGCATCTCTCTGTCAGGAGAATCAATGTTTCAGTGTTGTTGTTGTCGTCATTTTTTAATGAGTTGCTTGATAACTTTAGGAGAGCACTGACTCACATTCATTTCCCTCACATGGTGTTTGGGGGACCCCCAACTGTTTAGTTTTCCATTGTGATACCCTAATGTCCTTGTTTACAGAGAGTCTAATGTGTCTCACTTTCTAATAAAATCATATGCACTTTTACAGGTATAGAGAACACACACACGTGAACACATTCTCAGAACAGTTTATCTCATGAATGGAAGAGAATAACCAGCTAATCCTTTCATTATGCATCTATTTACAGAGATTCTGAGTTTCTTTAATTTGCTTTCAAGAGAGAAGATAGAAAATTTCCAGTGGAATAAAAGAGGCCTAGTTTTGCTGGTTCATAAAGCAGACAATACGATGACGCTGACTTTTTCATTACAGTATTTGTGCTTCTGAAGCTTACTGGACTTTGTGGGAGGAAAAAAAAAAAGGAACTCCCAGTGATATTTTGGTTTGGAAACCAAAAACTACAAATGTGAAAAGTTGGCAAGAACCCGCACAATACCTTTCAGAGTAAAAAGGTCACCCTTCAAGATCCGAGCTCAGTCCTCTGGCGCAGAGGCCTCTGCAGAGCTCGTGAGGAAGATCCTGTCAGAAGACTGCACCAGGGACAGCCCCATCAGAGCCGCGGTGTAATCACTGTAATTGCTCTGCTAAAACTGATGAAAAATTCTACTGGAATTTATCCTTGAAACACTCATCTCAAAGTACAGTGTTCTTTCCATTACTCGTTAGTCTCTGAGAAAGTATTGTGGGAGTAAATGTCAAATGAACTCTTTTTCCCTATGATGCATCTTCTAAGTTCCTAGGAACAAATTCCAGACACAGCAATTACAGAGATGGGCAAATGAGACCAAAAGCAAGTGCGTCTCATGAAGAGACGTTTCAGGAAATTTGGTATTCTAATACTTACACTCCATTTTATGGAAAGCAGAAACTGCTGTGTTACCACTGGGAATGGAAGCTGAGTCTTGTTGGTGTGCTGGACATTTCCAGGGTGGGGTGATGAACCTGACACCTGTCCTTGGACTGGAAAGAAGCCAGATCTGTGAGAAGACCATGACCCTGTAGCCGCCAGTGTCTTTCTAGTAGCACGCAGATGGCAAAAACAAGCCTGACAACACCAAGAAGACCAAATGAGGCAGAAGTAAACAAAATCGTTTCAGTCTGGTTCACAGTGAAATGTACCTGGTACCTGAGCTGTGGTGTCGAAGAACTCTAAGCACCTTAAAATGGCCGAGATGACTCCTGTGAGGCGGAGCACACAGGAAAACGTGGGGCATTCAGCACCCTGGCCAATCGGGAATTCGTCAGGCAATGCGTTAACCTTCTCTGCCGGTCACTTCACACTAGGAATAAAAAGAAGAGAGAGGAGACGAATCAACGTTGATGTGCTTTTTTGTGTCCTCTGCCCTGTCCACCTCAGGCCAGCCACGCGGGGAGCATGAGGCACGGCGTCCGGCCAGGGAAGGGTGCAGCCAGTGTGTCCAGCAGGCCTCTGCCGCGGGCGTAGTAAGGCAGAGCGGCCTCCTCCCGGTCTCTGCTGACTCCCCAGTGGGAATTAAGTCTTCCTGCCCTGGGCATTAACCTTCCTCATGGAATCCTTTTGATTGGTCATTTATTCTTCTTTTTCACTTCCTGTCTTATCTTGGCATCTTCCAGAAAGAAGCTGCGAGAATGATTCAAACACAAGTGTTTTATTTTTATTAGAAAAATGTGAGGAATATTGGAAGGGGATGGTAAGTGATAGAGAGGCAAAACATCAAGCTACTTATTTGTGCCTTACTGAGCTGCAGGCACAGGGGTTTCTTCATTCTGGAGGAAAAGGAAAATACAGTCTTCAGACTTGAGTTTAACAAGGCAATAGAGCGCCGAGATTGCGTGCCAGACTCCGTAAGCGGCTGACTGGAGCCGTCGCAGGTGTATTTAGTCCCCGGGACTTCGGTCCTGCCAGTCACACAAGCAGAGCAATCTACATATTGAGGGGCAGTGTATGCACAGAGGTGCGAATGTGGGTCTCAAAAGTCGGAGCAATTACGTTGAAATGAGGAGATTTAAGGAGCCCGGACGGCACACAGTCCGTCCTTCCTTTCCGCTCACCAGCCTGGCTCCCGCCCAGTGCCCAGGGAGCTCCTGCACTGTGAGTTTTGTCTCAGGAGTTGCTTTTGTAAAGTCCTAAAATAAGAATGCATGAAAAATACAAATGCAATGAGTATGTTCAGAGGCGGAGGCTGGAGGGGAATGAGGACGTGTCTCCCAGAGAAGATAAGGAATGGAACAAAATTTTAGCACGGGCAGGAGTGGGATGGACAAGGGCGGGAGAAGCAGGTGGGTGCAAAGGACATCTCTGGAAGGAGCCCAACAGCATGGCAGGGCGGTGGGGTCGTCCCACTCTGGTGCAGTCAAGGCTTGTGTTTATCCAGAGAGAATGAAAAACAATAGTGCCAACCGGAAGTTGACCCAGTTAATAAACTGGAAGTTTATTATCACACACAAATCTAAAAATATGGGTGCTAATCCACTCACCCACATTCTAAATGCTTGCTGCAGGTATATAACACAGGAGGGCTGGACATGGCCACACTTTATTTATTGCAATCCATCGGTTTGCACACGTAAGTGTTTGCACAGTTTTGCTTTGGCTCACAAGATCCACATCAGGTGATGAACATGACCTCAGTCACCTCCAAGAACTGTGAGAAGAATTAAGTTCGTGATCTGAGGCATCACTGTGTTAGTCAAAGAATGCCTCATGTTACAGCCAAGTCGTCTCGAATGTGTGGTTTGTCAGGGCTCAGGTGCACATGTTGGAGTGAAATGGTATCGCAGCTCAGAGTACCATTTATGTCTTCACCCACTCTGCTCTAGAGTCCTTCATTTAAATGAATTCAAAATGAGAAATGATAGATCAATGACTGTGAGATAGAAATAGAAACCAAATTACTTTTACTCTGATATCAGTGAATATCAAAAGAAATAAAAATACCCTTGCTCTTACAGTGATGACAGACTTTAAAAGGCTGGTGTTTCAACGAGTTATTTTATCACAAATTAGACACTATAACAATGGCTTTTTTGAGTTTGTTTAGCAGAAAAAATATTCGAGAGTTTTTATTTAAAATGTATTAGAGCCGGGGATTTAGCTCAGCAGCATAAGTGACTGCTTTGCAAGTACGAAAGTGTTGATCCCTGGTACCAAAAAAATATATCTATATCTATCTATGAAATTTGAGAAATATTTTCTTATGAAGAAATTTAATGGAAATATTTTGACTGTAAATACATTTGAACATTCTAAAAGGAATTCTGAGGAAACAGAGGGTGAGAGACTACTGGTCTGTTTGGAATTATTGTGAAATGTGATGTTTGTAAATTTCTTCCTACATAGACTGACACTGAGGATAAAGTATCCAATGACACACACATACATGCCTGCATACAGACACACCTACACTCACACATACACACATGCGTGCATCCAGACATGCCTACACACACGCACACATCTGCATATAGACACACCTATACACAGACACACATTCTTCTGTTGCACTTTTGTTAGTCCATGCTTGCAGTACATAGTAATGACATTCCCTGCAGGGAATTGCTGTGCATAGATAACACATTTCAATTTTATATTTCCTCTTTCTTGCATCCCTTTTACTTTCTTCAGCATTGAATTCCTTTACTTGCTTTATAAGGCCTTATAAATTTAATTGTATTATAAACAGAATAAATTCAGACTAATAAGCCAAAGGACATATAAAACACATGAGACAGTTGTACAAAGTCGAGGTTCACTTTCAGAAATGCTGTGCACTATGAGTTAAAATTATTTATTTTTTCTCTCCTTTATTTTCTACTATCTGTGTTTTACTTCACAATATATATAACATATGCAAAAATATACATTAAGATTTTCATATAAGATCAACCATGAAAAACACACATATTTTCACATGATAGGATTTTATGTATTAAAAGATATAAAGAAAGTGGAAAAGAACTTTTAAAAACAAAATGAAAGAAAAATGGAAATTGAGCTTTTTCTGAAGGGAAGGGGATTAGCAGCTGGAGGGGGCAGGCAGGGGTGGGAGGGGAAGGAACAGAAAAGTGTCCAGTGTGCTATGTCCACACAGTCTCCCTGAAATCAGCACTGTGCATTGCAAACAGGGAGCAAGAAACATACAGAAATGGAACATGAAAACAAGCCCACGGACAGCCTGGGCAGCTTGGTAAGAGCCCATCTCACACCGAGGAAGCACAGGCAGGAGCCCTAGCTCAGCGGTCGTTTCCCTGGCTCAGGCCCCAGTTCTGAAATAAAAAAACAATTGTTCTATTATTATTATTGTTGTTATTATTATTATTTGAAAAAGACAAGCATAACACCAAAAAAGAATATGCTGTTTAAATTTTTGCTATTATTATTTTTTTGCATATAATACATTTTACTCAAAATTGAAATCAAGAGGTTTCTAAAAGACAAAATAAAAGACACAAAAATTATTAATCAAGAAGGAAGAAAAATTGTTGACAATGAAGTTGTATTGTCTGTGGAATTTAAGTGTAAAAACACCTGTATATATTTATTTAACAGAAGTTAGACATCCATACAACTACAGTAACAAACAAGTACAAGATTTCTTTATGAAATTCATTTGTATTCCAAACATCCGCTCAGCCTTAATCACTGATAAATATTTATTACTGAGTTGGAGGATGGTCCCTTTGAGAATGTGACAGTAAAATGTGGCAGCTCTACATCTAGCTTTTTTTATTCAGCATAATCCTGTGAAGCTTTTCAAGTTTTTGCATATGTCAATTAGTTTTCCTTTTTAACTGCTGAGTAGTATTGACCATATCGGTTACCTTCTTTCCAGTTCTTAGTAAGTGAAGTATTTTAAAAACACCCAGCATTTATTTTTACAACATAACTGCAGTTCTGTGGATGAAGGCCTTCAGCTGTATTTCTGGCCTCACAGTATGAGTCTCTCACCGGAGGAGATTTTCTACGCAGTTGTGTCAACTTCTGTTCCCACCAGCAAGGCACCAGAGTGCTCTGTGTTCCGTGTGTTTTGCAGAACTCAGATTGACTCTATTTTTAGTTGTCATCATTGTTTTTTGAGGCAGAGTCTCACTAGGTAGCTCAGGTCAGTCTCCATCTTCCTATTTACCCCAAGTTGGCCCTAAATTTGCAACAATCCCCTGCCTCAGCCTCTGAGGTACTGGGATCATAGTACCACCACCACTACCGTGGCTGGTTTCTATCTCTATTTTAATCATTGTAAAAGTCTTTTAAAGGCCTATCTCTGTGGTGTTAAAAATTTACGTTTTATAAGAGACAACACTATGGAAAATTTTTGTGTCTCTTTCATTTACAACAGTCTGTGTTTCTGGTGAATCACCGAAGACGTTTGCTCATTTTTAATTGTACTAATTTTCAGTAGGTTTGTAGTGCGTAATTGACACAAAGGCCTTCCTTGCAGACGTGCACGCAGTGATCTGCTACAGAGCTGCGTGATGAAATCACGACCGGCCAAGCAAGGCATCCAGCGCCTCACGGTTACCATGGTTACCGTTTCCCCTCCGAGGCTGGCAGGATGCTGAAGGGCCAAGCGGGTGTGGATGGCACCACGTGCTTTTCTCCTTCTGCAGCTCACTCGTGGGCACCTACGGGCTATACCTGTGTCCAGTCGCACCATCCCCCACCCTCCCTGCACTGGAGATCACGGTCCACCTTTTGCTTCCAGAAGTTTGACATTCTTATGCATGTGCATGTGGTGTAAACGTGACCATGCAAAATTTGTTTTTGCCTGAGTTTATTTTATTACCTCTTCAGGTACATCCACGTCTTCCAAGATGCCAAATTCCTTCCTTCGGAGCTGAGTAACACTGCACACACTGTCTTCCATTTTCTTCATCATCCATCCTTTGATGGGCACTTAGCTCACTGCCCTATCTTTGCTACTATTAACAATGAGATGAAGTGGGGAAATGCAAATACAAAATAAAATTTTAAAAAATGCAAATGAATGGGAGTGATATTGTAAGAATAAAGATAAATACATATATATGTAGATATAGGATACTGATAGATATATGTATTCTTTCAAATCTTACACATAAGTCTATAATCCATTGCAAATATATAACTTTTTGAGATGCTGGCTTACTTCCTTTGGATACCTTTGTTTTATTTTAATATTTTGAGGAACATTAACAATTGCTGGTTTTCCCAACGTTTTGAGATATTTTTCCTTCACTGCTGTCTACCATTGGCACCTGCCAAAGATTAACTATCATATATACACATTCATTTCAATAGGTACCTATGTATATGTGTATGTCTAGATGCTGTAAGGAGACAGAAAATAGTTGACAATATTCAACCTTTTCTAGAAAAGCTCTCAACACCTTAGAGGAGGAAGGTGCCTCAGGGTAAAGAAAGCTATGCAGGAAAAGCCCGAATTTATGTTCCCAAGAGAGGAAAGCTGGGAATTTTCCTCTCAGACGCTGAACAAAACAAAGACGCCCCCCAAGGCTTTGCTTCCTCCGGGTCCCTGCTCCCCCGCTGCGCCCCACTGCGCCCCCGTGGTCCGCTTCTCTTCTGGTTTGCGGGATGTCGTCTTCACCATCCCGCGTGGAGTCCAGCGTGTACTCGCCCCACCCCAGTTCCTCGCCCCCCACCCTTTTCTTCCTAATCAGCCCCGCAAACTTAAACATCGCACTGCTTCTCTCCCATGAGGAACCCAGAGTAAACACAAGGAGCGAAACAAAAGCGGATAATGCGAAGCAGGGAGAGGGCCCACCCGAGAGCAGGGGGACC
>PVJX010006268.1:0-78896 GCA_004027295.1 Dolichotis patagonum
CTGCTATAGTTGGGCATAGTTTCAAATACAATAATATCAAACATAACACAATAGTATAAAGCCATGCATAGAGTGAAAGAATTACAGGGCTTTCTGAACCGAATAACAGAAAATCTTCAATGGGTACTGTAATATCTCATTTTTGATAGAAAAGAAAAAAAAAATGTTTGAGCTATCACACATATTCAAATTCCAGTAAGACACAATGTGATAGAACCAATGGTAGTAGAACAAAAAAAAGCATGGTAGGACTTCTAAGAAGGATGATATTAAATCAGCAATAGCTGTCACAATGCATCAATCATTTCTTTTGCGATGTCCCAGCCATGCTCACTCTGGCCTGTAGTATAACCAGAGTCCATGAGTACACAGTTTTTCTGAGTACCACCTTCTTTCTCCTGTTCCCTTCCACTATCATTGTGTTTTCCTGTGGGAAAGTTCTCCTTGCTGTCTACCGCATGCGCTCACGGGAAGGCAGGAAGAAGGCCTACTCAACCTGCAGCACCCACCTCACTGCGGTGACTTTCTACCTTGCACCTTTTGCTTACACTTATCTCCGCCCAAAGTCCCTCTGATCTCCAGCAGAAGACAAGGTCCTGGCTGTCTTCTACACCATCCTCACCCCAGTGCTCAATCCTGTGATCTACAGCCTGAGGAATAAAGAAGTGCTTGGGGCCCTGGGAAGAATGACTTACAGAATCTTCTGTTTTAAACAGTAGATAAATTTTTGCCTCAGTATGTTCACAAATGGACCTTGTAGAAATTTGTTTATGGATGTTGTCTCTAGAACTAAAGTTAAACTGAAAGAAATAAATCTTAATATCTGTTATTGCAGTTATGTATTCTAGATCACAATGCTTAATCTTTTTTCCTCTAACCCATCTCAATAATGGCCTTATATGGTTTATTGTTGTGTGGAACATCAACCTGGAGAAATGACATAGAAAGTGCTGAAAGCTTTGGAAACTTTAGCATCATGGGGTATGATGAAAACCTTTCATGAATGGTTACATTTTAAAATATACAAATTATAGCAAAAACATTTGGTCAGAAACCTCACTGCCAATACCCTCCCTCGCTCAAACAGGCTTGTCTCATCCTTGTTCCATTTTCTGAAGCAACTCTGGGACCTATTTCTTCCCATTAGCTGGGCTGTCTGGTCAACTTTATGTCCCAAAATGTCAACCATTCCTCATTGTTTTGCATCGAGAAGAGCCAAAAGTTGCATGGTGCCGTATCTAGTGGAGAAAGTGGATGGAAATACACCATCTTGTTTTTTCACTGATTTTTAGCAGTGAGCAGAACTCCATATTTTTTGTCATTGCTCACAAAGACAATCAAGCAGACGATTTCCAGAGTTGCTTCACAACAGGCAGGATTGTTGGCATAAGTGTGTGTGTGAAGGACAAGAGTGTAGTTACATGAGGCCTAGTGAAAATGTGTCTTTAACTTTAATCATATTTTAAGAAATACTTAATATTTATAATGTGATCATGTCACATTAACATATTGTTTACACACATTTATATGAAAAGTTTAATATACCAATTGTAGTTAGCGGTTATGCAGAGAACAATTAGAATCAGAATATGGAGTTTATAATATTATTTATGACGGTCACCCAGAGGTAACATGAAGTGCAGGAAATCTATCCACAACACTAAAGAAATACAATATTTAGCCAAGGGCCCGAATCCCACAGCAATGTCCTGCATGAGTCCAGATGAAGACCCAGAGCTCACGACAATGCCTCCCATGATTCTAACTGGATGTCTAGAACACATAAGAAGGACTCACACCAGTACATTTTATGGATCCGTGCTGGGAAGGCCCTAAGGTCAGCGATGGAAGCTAGAAAGTCTATGCCAGTGGAGTGAAGGAGGTGTGCCGGTAGGTTGAGTGTTCTACACTGGAGCTGAGAAGTCACACTCACAACAAAGAACAGGGCTGTCCTGAAAAGCACCACAGACATCCTCAGCGACACAGAGGCCTTGAGCTTCTCCAAAGATAAGCACAGTCAAGTACATGCCAACAAGCCTGCATGAGGAGTTCATCCTGGAGATTAAGTGGCACATGTCTTTCTCTAAGGATCCAGGAAGTAATGTGTGATGTGAGGACCAGAGCTTCTCCAGGAGAACCAATGGCTCAAACAGCAACACTTAGTGAAACCCTCAACCCCTCAATACCTCAATGCCTCAACACCTCAACACCTCAAAACCTCAAGGCCTCAAGGCCCAAATGCCTCAACAACTCAACACTTTCTTCTCCTTCTTCACATCTCTATTTATGCTGGCAACTTTTCTCAGGGAGCACATCTCTGCTCAGCACCATGGTGATTTAATTCAGCTGGCGTTAAGTTGATTGTCAGTTTTGCATCCATAAAACCAATCCAAATTAGAACAATATCTATAGTGGCCCCATTTAAGAAAAAAAAAATATATATATATCATATTAAGTTACACAAGACATACTGCAGTTTAAAATATTTTGCTTTTAATAATAATGTGTTATGAAGGCATACTTTCTAAACATAATGAAAATTTGATCATTCTTTCAAAACATTTATGCTAAATAACAGCAATAAAGACTATGAAGACGTTTTCCTACGTACACTGAATTCCTTTTGACACTCAGAAGGAAGTGGGGTACATTTGTATTTTCTATGAGACAGACTGAGATTTACCTCATTAAATCCCATGGATGCTATATACCTAAAAGTTTGACCTAGAGTTAAGTAATGATGCTGGGAAAGGGCCAATTCATTTGCTAATTTTCACACTGATTAAAAGATCATTTATTTTCAAAAGAGAACATTTCTAGAAAATCTGTCATCATCTGACAACACATGAAAAGAAAACATGTAAAAAGTGCCTGGAAAAAGCCTTGCTTGTCCACAGCATGGCAGCTATGGTGACTGGTGTGTCCCTCTCGGGGACAGTGGTTTCCTGGACAGGATCTACCCTAGAACAGGTGAGAGGAACAGGACGAAGAGCACTTAGTGCTTGCTTGGTTGCTGACAAATTAAACCAGGTTTGCACAATGGCAGAAGCTTGGGAATTGTTTTTCTCAATTCTTGTGAAATGGGGATTTCTGATTACAAGAATTTATATATTGATATCATAATTATGAGAAAGACAGGGATTTTTTTTGAAAATGAGACATGATTTCATTCATGTGATGCTCATGTTTGTTGAAAAATAAAACAAAAATTAGAATTGCTGCTTGCCACTATTTACTGAGGGTCACTAAGCACTTAGCACACCTAAAGCACAGAAATGCTTCAGGTCCAAGCCATACTTAGAGTCAGTTTTATAGTTTTAAGATAATCATTCATGTTTGCTTTTGTTGCAAATGGTCAGTTGTAAATATTTCTTTCATTATGCCTTTTAAAATTTTAAAGATCCATTATTCTCAGTTTCTAAGGGTATTTACTTCCTAGCTCCAAGACAAAATTCTCCTTTTTAAACTTTATTTCTACCAAATGATGCAAATAAAATTTGAAATCTGATATTATCAACTAGAGTTCTTAACTAAAAACTAAGAAATATATTCATTTCAAGTTAAAAAGGAATTGGAATACTTGAAATAATAGTTTAAGGCCTTGGAGAATCACCAGGAAGGAGACTCTGGCCCGAGGATTGCTATCTCTGCAGTCTCCAACACACATCTCAGAATGAGTCATTGAAAGGCAAGATTCTTCTCCATTTGGGTATGAGGAAGCCCCAGGAACAAGGAGGTGAGCCTCAGCAAAGTGGAGGAGTTATACCTTGATGGCATTCACTGTTACTAATGCAGAGGCACAATTATAACATAGCAGTACACTCATAGAATAGCAAGCTTATCGATATAAAAGCTAGAGACCAGTTCGTGGCCTGTGACTATGCTCATGCTGTCTGTCACGTACTTAGTCTTGAATGGCTGCATTTAGTTGCTTCTCCCAGATAACGCACTGAGTCTCCTCAGTTGTGTTTCTTGCTTCAAGGACTTCAGGCCCAGAACAGACTGGCTCAGTTAAAGACACATTTGACTTTATTTTCTCCACACAAACCCCTCCCCGTCTTTCCCAGAGTGTTCCTATATTATAGTAAACAATTTATTTTAATTAAATCTATTTAGATTGAACTTACTGACACTGTGTATAACCAGTCATATAATAACCTGCCATCTAATTTGTATTTCCTGCTTCAAAAGGTATTTAAAATGAACTCAGAGCTGACTCTGGGCCAGGGATTCCAATTAGTATATTTGATCAAGTAGTATAATAAACAGTTGCCTGCTAATTCCTTGGTGCAAAAAGTCTTCCATTTAGTTTGAGACTGTATTTTCCATAATAAAATGGTGATCTGTCAGGGTGAGGCACCTAATGCATGGAATTCACTGAAACCTCAGCTGCACCCATGGGGAAGACTTGCCTGATTTGTGCCATATTTTTTCTGTGAGCCATTCGCAAGAATTCAGACACAACAGTGGTAGTGACTGTGTTATAGATTTTTTTGTTGATATAGGAGTCACATGGACCCTCTTTCACCTATTTATGTGGGTAATTATGGAGTAGATAAGTATGTCTAAGATGTTTAGTTTAGATATAATGGTTGGGGAAATCAACGTGGCAGATGGAAACATGTGAAATTACATGATCTCATGTCCCCAATTAGGGAAAACATATTACATCCATGATTTGACAGACATTGAGCAATAGACTTAAGAGAGCAGGTGAGGCCATAATGGTTGATACGTTGTGTCAACTTGAGAGCCCTAAGATCTTAATTAAGTCATGCAGTAGCTCCAAGTCGGAGCATGTAGGAGACATGCCTTACTGCTCCAGGACGTTGCTCATTACGTCAACAGGAGAAGTTTAGAAGCTTGACTAAGTGAATCAGCAGGGGTCAGTGTCTTCACTCTGGGAACACCCTGAGCCTGAGCAAGAGGAGGACTTGGAGATGACGTGAGTGCTACGCCCACCTTAGACTGGCTAGCCTGCAAGCAATATAAGGGGGAAAGAAGCTTGGTGCCCCACTTTTTGCTCTTGTTGTTTTTTGCTGTCTTACGCTGTCTTGAACTTTTCCCCTCTGCCACACCACCCCGCCTTGGAGCCAGCCAATTATGTACTGAAAGCTCCACAGATTATATGCTAAATATACCTTTTTACTTTTAGCTTTGGATGTTGGGTGTTTTGTTTCAGCGACAAGAGAAAAGTAAACAAAACAGAGTGACAGAGATGTGGTCATGGAGAGTTCTATGACTCAAGGGGACCTGTCCTGGTGCAATGTGGTTCCCTGCCAGGCAGAAAGGCCTTCAGTAAGGCAGAAGGAAGCCTTCCTGTTTGTGTCATCTTCAATGACCAACATCTTTCAGACATGCTTGCATGGGGGCTTCCTGGAAAGAATTGTGATGCCAATTCTCATTCATTTTCTCACTGGCAGAATCCAGAATTGATTATAATAACACAAGGGTACAGGTCAGTTTATATTTTTCTAGATTTTTAACTGATTCTCTTTAAGATGAATAGTAAAACCGCTGTGAGGCTTGATGGCATATGACGCTAATCACACAGACTAGGTAAACTGAGGCAGCAATTCTACAAGCTAAAGAGGAGATAGGCATTTTAAGGAGACTGCATCAACAGAACAATTTTACAGTCCTGCAGCTGCACCTTGGCTGTAGTATGCTTTCCTAGTGAATTCAAGTTCTGGGTTCAACGTTCAACACTGTAGTAAGAAAAAAATTAAATGACACTGTTTATATATTGTGGATATAAAATGAAGTGAATTACATCAAAAGTTTATAGTATTGTGGGTCCCAGGATTTCTTACTTGTAGGAAATGTGAATAAGTATGTCAAATGATACAAATTTGCATTTAGGTAGGACACCTAGGTTTAGAGATCTAACGCATAGTCAAAATTATATCTAATAATATATTGCCTGTTAAATTCGGGAAAGAGGAAATTTTAGTTGCTCATATTACATAAAAAATCAGCAAGCATGGAAGATGCTTATTGTGAGAATATGCTAATATAATAATTAATACTTGCATATATCTAAACATGATATATCCATCTTTCATATAAAATAAAGGAGAAACAAATAAATCCATCTAGGTTGAAATTGTGCATGAGTTGTCTTACTAAAATTTTGGTATGGCTATCGCTTCCCTCAGTGTGGTATGCAGCTCTTGGCTGATGCACCACGGCATCTGTGGTTCCCTCTGTGCAGTTCTCCCCTGAGACTTTCTGCTAGGTCTCTGCTACATGGAATGCAGCTCCCTGGTGGAGTCCTCAGTCTCAACTCTTCACGGCATCAGGTATGAATCACTCGTATCTTCAGTACATGACACTCCAAATACTCAAAAGTTATGACTCGAAAAATTGTTTCTCCTTTGTCAGGATTATTAGGAATATTCATCAAAATTCACTTGTGAGATCGCATCTTGGATTTTAACTTCTTATCCACTCTTATTCATCCCAGATTTCACAGTAATGAAAAGTGATAGAGCACTGCAATCTTCTCTATTTTGTTGTCATCTCATAGACTTGTTTTCTTTGGCCTCTCATGGATGATAGATTTTCTACTTAAATCACTGGGTTTTCTTTTATTGATTATCTGATGTGCATTTAAAATCTTTCCTTGTCAAAGTATATATTTTTTGAGTCTTTGCACTTTCAAACAATAATTACAATGCTATCAGCATGTAAAATGTCAACCATAAAACATGATCAAAAACCATGGTTCACCAAGTAGGTGGGCCAGTTAAACCAAAGGGAAAAACAAAGAATCAGCATCAGGATTCAAATGACACATTCAATTCATTACATTTCATTCATAATTTGGCATATGAATGGTTCAGTTTCACAATTAAAGATGAAAATTAGAGAATGGATTAAGAAACAAAACCCAGTACTATCTAATTAAAAAGAAATTCATCAACACATTTTAAAGTACAGCAAACCATTTTTGGTTCAAAGATAGGCCCCAAAAGCAGGAGCAGTCATGTAATTTTCAGGCAAATTGATTTCAAATCAAAAATGATCAAAGTAAGAAATAAGCCCTCTGTTACTTGTTAAAGGAGCAGCTGAACAGAAAGCTATAACAAAGGAAATACATGTGCATCCAACACGGGAACGCATAGCTTCATAAAAATCTCTACAGGACAAAAGAGCTCACACGAATATCAACGTGACTGTGGTGGAGAAACTCACATGTCACTGTCACAACACATCAGACAAAAAACAACAAAGAATTATGAGAGTTGAAGTTAGTTTTTGAACAAATGAATATATTAGATAGTTCAACTGAAAGATAATAGAAAATGAATGCATATTGAAACCATAATATTGCACAAAATAAATCAGAAACACAATCTTAAATATTACATGGATTCTCATGTATTAACAAACTAAAATGTGGATAATAGGAAATGTGAGAGATCTTGTGTGAATAGAAATGGAAGCAAAGGACTACAGGAGGGGACAGGGAAGGAAGGGGAAGGGGATGTGCATAGAATTTGTTTGTGCTACATGTAAACATCAAATTCCAACAGTGATGCTAATAATTACATCCTGCAAACATGTAGTAATACAAAGTTTGGAAAGAGAAATAAATTCATTAGCTTCTCATATATAAAGATGCTGAAAACTTTTGCCTTTTGAATTCAACAAAGCTTTTGGAAAGAAATTGGAAAATACAAAATAAAAAGGAACAATATCATTTCCCAAAGAGGAAGCAAAACTTTTTATTTCCAGAAAGTCTGAGAGATAAGTGAATGTTTAAGGTATAATATGCAATAAAACTTTAATTGTTGAGTTTCATTGTAATTGCCTACTTTCCCTATAATAATTTCATTTTATGATTCACTTTAATAAGGAATTTTAAAAATGTATGTGCATTTTGAAAGAAAGGGAAAAAACTTGTATATATTATCATTTCTGTGACACTGTAAGAATTTTTATTTATTTTCATTGACTGATTTCATCTTCATGTACTTTCACTCTTCACCAATATGAGAAATGGATGATGCAAGAAGGCCATGGTAACCAGGCATGGGCTGAATCACCACATGGAAGTAAAAGGTGTGCTGGCATCTCAGAGGCAGGACGGCACGGGAAGCTCCCTGGACCCCGTCGGCTCTTGCCCACGGCATCCGCCCTCAAAACCTGGAGAACAACTCAGTGCCCGTCAGGACTCTGCCCTCCCCTTGGCCTCAGGCCAGGCCGTGTCCTCAGTGACCGGCCCTCCGCCGTCCTGGTCTCAGTGGACATTCCCCAGCAGCACCCCCTTAGAATCAGTCTGAAGCTACAGAAGGACGGGAACTGTGGTGCTGCTCGGGCTCCTTGGAGGGCTCTGCAGTGCCAAGCTGGGAAATGAGACAGCAACAGATGCATTCGTTAGGATGATACTAAAAAAGATTAATTGAAAAAATTACATTGCTCATTCATGACTGAGGATAGCTGTCACTCTTCAGCTTAACTTTGAGCAATTACTCATCAAAGACTGCGTGAGGCGACCGGATCTTGAGGGTGATGCACTGCTCAGCCGAGGAGGCCACAGATGTTCAGAGATAGAGGAGCTCTCAGGAGCCAGGGTCAGGCTGCAGGAGGGCAGGGCAGTGTGTCACTGAGGCTGCCTCTGCTGCCTGCTCTTTCTTACCCACTCAGGCTCCTGTCCCCTGTGCACAGAGGAGCTTTGCTTCTCCTGCCTGCTGCTCTGAGGAGCCTGCCTTGAAGCCAGCGGCCATGCAAATGAGAGCAAAGCCTAATTGAACCTCTCTGATCAAAGTTGAGTGAATAGAGTATTTTTTTCAAAACTTGCAGTCCACAAAAACAGATAATAAAGGCAGTTCAATTTTCAATGTGGAGAGGTAATAAGAAGTACTAATTTTATCTTTTATTTGTTATATAAATTCTGTCATGTGCTTTAGAGAACTCAGTTTCAGAAACAGAATGAAAGGTGATTTCCAGGATAAGTTGCTACACTTTTCATTCCGCTGTGCAGCAGATGTCTGGAGCTCTGAGGTGCCGACAACTGGGCCTGAGTTTGGAGCCAGTCCTCAGTGTGTTCTCCTGGGGGTGACAGGTGGTTTCAGTGGAGGTCACAGGGCACATTCTCTTGCATGTGCTCTCCATGAATTTGCAGAATAAACTTTATAGCTAATGTCTCAATTCACAGTTAGGATAGTAGTGCGTTTCTTCTTTTCTTGTTGGATTTTATTTTGTTCTTGCTGTTTAGTTTTTCTATGATTAATGTGTGGTTTTCTGGACCTTAGTAATCTTACCTGTCTTATGTTTCCTCCTTTATCTCTCTTGATTTCACTGTATTATAATCAAATATGTGGAAATTATAAACATTATATACCTGTGAAATGTGCAATATAGGACTTATGGTAAAAGAAAACTCAGCCTGGTTCATATTACTCATGTGTTTTTATAAGCTTTTACATAATTATTAATGTTTAAAGAATACTTTGGCTGCGATACTTGTAAACATATGAATAGTAGCTTTGATGGGGTTTATATTGAAATCCAATTTTTGCTTTATTGCCTAATTTTTGAAATTTACTTCTATTTTTAAATTTTCTGTATAGATCTCAGAAGTTCAGCAAAATGATAATAATAGAGATAATAATAATATCCACTTTACTGAACTTAAAAAGACTCATTGAGAAGCAAACAGGCATAATTTACCAAAACAATTTTAATTCTATACCATTGTAGAATCAAAATAGAGGGGAAGTGCCTTGGGACCTGTGATGGTACTTATGTAGATAGAGGTGATGATGTTAGTGATGGAAATTGTAGCTCTGAACCCACTGTACAGTGCTGTCTTTGGCCAAGTTGTGCCCTGAACGTGCACTGTGTGTTTTCCCAGAGGCAGCCTGCAGCCATCCACATGGGCTTCTTTGCACACTCAGGAACCTTAATGACAGGAGTTTACCTTTCCTAAATGTTAATGACTGGAATTAGATCAAGGTTTAACCCTTACCTTTATCTCATGACTCAATGCAAAACAATGGAGAAGAAAAAGAACAATTTCACTCTCAAGAAAATTCAAAGGACCTGTTATCTACTGAATTTTTATGTTCATGAAATGTCTTTCCATCTACTTGCCATTTTATCTATTAATGCTAATGCATTATTGTGGAACATCAGAGAGATTCTCAAACACAAAATTATTAATGGGTACTTAGATTTGTTCATCCACTAAAATGATTCTTTTATACTATTGCAAATATTGAAAATAAATTATATGTCATTGTGAAATGAGGTCATTGATTCATAAATGAGGAAAATAATCTAGACGTGATTCAGTCTTCTGGTCCTCCTCAGTGAATGTGTCATGGAAACGTTTGCAGAGAAGGGGACCTAAGCGAGCTCGTGCACACACTGTGAGAACTCACCTCATTGATCAGCTTTGTCAGCGGAGATTCTACAGAACCCACTTTGTAATATTCAGAATTCCAGTGAGTAGAGCTCATCTTTCTTCTCAGAGTTAGTGAACTCAGATCCACCTAAGCCAGGTATGTCAGACTATGGGGTTTATCAGGAGCAGGAGGAGACATGAGTTAGCAGGAGAAAAGTGCTTTAGATTTCTGAAAGGACAGTTAGTTCATGTTGTGAACTTGAGAACTATGAATTCATTTAACTCATATTTATATATGTGACAGTTTATTACATTTAGAGGCTTTAAAAGTAGAATCTGGAATTTCTTAGAAAACTTCTTTCATGATTAAAGAGGCTTTTTTGTAAGTTCAGTCTTCCTTCCCTTCAATAAATGATCAGGACAAGTGCAATAGTCGCAGCATTACTGTGGAGATCTGTGCTTGAGAATCCTCCGATCAAAATGGAGCAGAGTGTGGGGGGCCTGTGCTGCCATGGTGCGGGTCGCTGCTCCTTCATTCCCAGATCTTTCACCTGCAATCAGGAAAGGTTCAGGTGTAGGTGGTTCAGGGATATTTGCTGTGCCAAGAAGACTCTGCTGGAAAAGTCTATGTATTGATTAAGACAAGAAAGGCCTTCCCCACTATCTCATCTTCACTTTAACTAGAAACAGTAAAAAATGGTCTTTGAAATGAACTGATGAACTTTGACTTCAAAAGGGTAACACACGACTATTTTTACCCCCCACGGGGCAGATGTTGGACAATTTTACACTGCAGAATATGAGGTTATATCTCTGTTATCAAATTCTCCTAGTCGAGACTTTTTATCATTGAGAATAAGACTCAAATATTCACTTGATTTTGTCTAAACAATATTTTTGTACTAAGATATTTGTTTCATTTCAATCAAAATAATTTACCTGGTAATGAATGATACACAACAAATGCTAAAGGAAATTGTAAACATAAACATAGTTTTATTTCAGTTCCAATTTGATTGCTACATACTTTCTCAATCATCTATGAACTTTGCAAATTGATATTACAAGTAATTTTTCTTCTCAAATTCATTTCTGTGTTTGATTATTATAGTGTGGACTCACTTTATTTCAGAATCACCACTTAAAGATACTAGAAAAATACAAGACTTTAAAAATGTGTTTTGACATATTTGTATTTATTTGTATAAATACACATGCTGGTGTGTACTAACAAGTACTTCAGGAATACTATGTGTGAGAAATTACACTTACACATTACTTCCTATACCTTTTGGCATGTGTGTCTCCACCTCCATAGGTGGTGTGCTAGGCACTTTCACTTACAGTCTCTGCATCTCAGGTTTCTCCCCTATAGAAGGTCAAGGTAAGTGTCTCCCTGGAGGGAATACTTTCAGGATTAAACTCAGCTGCATCCTGGATAGACCCTGTCACTCTGCTGGCGACAGCATGTGAGGATAAGCAGCAAAGTCCGTTCCTCCCTCTGTCCTCTCAGGCAGGTCTGAGTCCTGCTCCACAGCCTGCTGCTTCCGTGTGGCCTGACCCCATCCTCAGCGTCCTCCTGGGCACTCTGTCCTCCGGTGTGAACATGGGCTCTGCTGAGGTCCACATTCCTCACCTGGAGGGGCATGTGGGGAATCAAAGTGAGCTGGAATGTGTAAAATGGGGTTCCTCTGTTCACAGATTTTTTCCTGTATGAAATGTTCTTTTGTAGTATTGAAGCAAACACCTGATCTCTGAGTCAGTTCCTGTTGGGGGAACAGTGTTCGAGCACTATGGGCACAACACTCTATGAGGCAGTCTCGTGATGCTTGTCCACTGCTCCGTGCATAATCAAAGGGATGCTGGTCTGTGCTTGTGAAATAAGATGCTGGATATCAGATCTGACGTGGCATTGTTTTCTGTCCCATGCTCCTTTTCCAAATCTCAAAGTATAAGTGACTTGTCAGGGGCAGCATGACATTTACAGAACTACGTACAAAAGTGACAAAACTTTGTACAGTGTTCATTGCATTAGCAATATATAATATCAGATTTTCTCCTGAAAATTACATTGCTGATTCAAATGAATAATGATTGCATCTGTCTACTTTCAGTAATGTGTCCTCACTTTTTTTTCCAAAATGACAAAGGATACTGCTTTACTTATGGCAAAATACATTGGGAATCCACATTTAGAACAAAGTAGTGTATTGAAAGAGGTTATGTTATTATATTTGGGTTCAAATACTAACTTAAATGTATGTGTTTAATCATTTCTATCCATAGAATGTCCTGTACAACTAAATACATTTAGACTGGGGATTTAGCTCAGCAGCATAAGCACCTGCCTTGCAAGCATGCAGTCGTGAGTTCAATCCCCAGTACAAAAAAAAAAACCCAGAACTAAATACATTCGTACTATTATTTTTTTAAAATTTTATTTAAAGAGAAAAAAACAGACTAACGGGTAGCAACAATATGGAATTCCAAGGAAAAAAAGAGAAGAAGAACAACAACAACAACAAAAACTAAGAAATTATTACTTGACAAATCACATACTGATTTCTTGGAAATAGTTTTTCAAATTACAATGTTAAAACATGTAAAGTAGACATTCAAACAGTGAGACTGTTAACAGTTCTGCTCCACAATCTGACAAAAACAGCAATATGGTCAACCATCTTACCCACTCAAATGTACATGCAATTATATCAGAAGGATAAAATTAAACACAACAAAACAGAACAAAGTGGGTCATAAGAAAGCAATGTAAGAGACATACATTGCAAATCTAGACAATCAGGGATATTCACTCTCTATTGTATTGACTCTTGTTTTCTTCCAAATAGTTGTCCATATTGTCAAATACAGGGAATTCACATGAAACAACATAGTATGGAATTGATCTGAACAGGAAGAGGAAAGCATTTCAGGTCTTCAAGACTTGACAATAGGGAAGCCAAGAATGGCTGTCATAGTGTCTCTCATTTGCTTCAAAACAGCTGTCCATACCTTCATGTGTGTTGAACTTAAACACAACAAAACAAGCTAAAATCACTTTGAACAAAGAATGATAGTTTTGCTGGATTTCACATCATGATATAGAATTGGCACTGGGTACTGTAGTGTCTCTTTTTTCTTCCAAGTAAGTTGCTCATTTCAACATGTGTTATATAGTTTGTTCTCAAAAACTGTTTATAAGCTCTACACATGCATGAGTCTCTGTGTGTATATCTATCCTTTCTATATTAGAGGGAAAAACAAAACAAAGCAAGACAAAACAAAACAATTCCTAGAAAAGCATGAAGCAAAAAGTCATATAAAACCACAATACAAGGTGATCTGCAATGGTTACCATGGTGTCTCAGCAGAGTATAAAAACATTAATAAAAATGAAGCATTGGAGATATTATAAGACTTCAAAAGCAAGTAATAATCAAACTAGACTGGGTATCTTAGTGAATCTTGCCATCTTCAGTGTAGTTGCCTATACTCTTAGACTTGATGCTATCAATCATAACAGATTTGAATAAAATCAGTCAATACAAAACAGCAATCTAACAAACCAGATTCAAATAAGGTCATAAATAATAGGGCAGTATAAGTTATACAGGGCTACAGATTAAGTTGTTCGGAAATTAAGGATGATTACCATAATATGTCCTCTTAGTTTTGGGATAGATGACCCTGTCCTCAAGTCTAGTGTAAGTAGACAAACTGAAACAGCATGTAATCCATCTAAGCAGAGTGATGAGAATAATGTAGATTTTAAATCTTGTTACTCCATTACCAATATCCTCTGCCTTCCTTTTTTAGACAGTTCCTCCCCTTTCACTCCCATGGGGTGCACTGTTTATTTTGGGTCCCACTGCCTCCCTGTATAGAGCATCTCAATGGACCCTATCTCCTGATATACTCTGCCTGTGTTTCTCTCTGTTAATATTTCAAGGCCATCTATACTAGAGATTGCAGCCAATCTTCTCTGCCTTATTTCTGCTATTCTGTTTTTCTGCCATTCAATGTATATTTTTCTGTTCCACTCCACTGTCTGCCCCATTCACTGAGGCCTCTCTGCCACTGTTCCTGAAATGCTCATATTCTTTTTCTCTCTCTCAAAAATGTCCTTCTGTATTTTTTGTAGGGTTGGATGGGTGGTCACAAATTCTCCCGGTTCCTCTTTGTCATGGAAGCATCTTGCTTCTACATTAATTTCTAGAGAGAGCTTTGCAGGATAATCAATCTGGGCTGGAGGTTGTTCTCCTTCAGGGCTTGAATTATTTCACTCCAAGCTCTTCTTGACTTGATGGTCTGTGTTGAGAAGTCTGCTGTGATTTTGAAGGGTTTGCCTTTATAGGTTATCTCTTTCTTTGCTCTGATAGCTTTTAATATTCTTTTCTTATATTGAATTTTTGGGATCTTGATTATTATGTGTCTAGGTGTAGCTCTGTTTTGGTTGTAGGTGGCTGGAGTTCTGTATGCTTCATACTTCTGCATATTATTTCCTTTTTCTATGTTTGAGAAGTTTTCCTTAATAATTTCTGTGAATAGCCTTTGCAATTCCTCTGTTTAGACTCCTGCTTCTTCATTCACATGCTTTATTCTTAAGTTATAGATCCTCTTGTCATCCTCTAGCCTTCCAATTGTTACTGCCTGCTCCCTTGTTATATTTAGGAGATCTTCCCTTTCCTGATCACACATTGCAAGCCTGTGTTCAATTTTTGATAGTCTATCTTCGGTTTCTTTCAAGCAGTTTTGCCAACTTTCTATGGAGTCTTTAGTTTCCAGGTAATCTCTTTGAACCTGCTTCATGAATTCTAAGTTTGCTTTATATTCATCACTGAACATTTCTCTCCTTTTGTGTTCCTCCATTCTTTTGTCTGTATCTTCTTGAGAGGTGCCCAGCCTTTCTTTTATTAATCTACTTATTTCTTATTTAATTTGAATTAATATTTCAGTTTTGAACTCATTTATGAGGCCCCAAAGATATCTCTTTATGTCCGCTGACACTGTTTTGATGTTGCATGTTTGCTGTCCTCAATCTCTTTTGTATTTACCTCTCCTGGATCAATACTCCCAGGGTTGGGGGCTGGGGAATTTTGATATTTCTTTCTCTTGTCATGTTTTTGGTTCCTTCCATACAAGTGTATAGTGCAATTCCCAGCCCCTTTTCTTGTTGGTTATGGTTCCTCTGGAGCATGCAGGCTTTTGGCTTCTGCCCTCTGCAGTCCACTATCAGAGATTAAAGTTCAAGCAAGGGGAGTGTGCACTGGCTCCTCCCCTCTGGGGCAGTCAATCTTTGCGGGCCTTCATTGCATCAATGTGCACCATGCTCAGGGAATTGATTTGTGGTGACCCACTGGGTCCCGGCCAGGGGCGCTGCCCAGTCCAAGCAGATCCCACCAATCTGCTTGGCAAGAGGAGCAACCAACTGAAGCCACTTCCTTATGGAGTTAGGGCTGTCCTGCCCAAATCCAACAGGTGATCCAGTAGGCTGCCCCTTTCCCGTGGGAGGGTCCCATTCCCATCACTCACTGTGTGTTGATGCCATTCCCTGAGAACTGCTGGGCTCCCAGACCTCTGACCTCAGCATGGCTGCTGTGAATTCACAATGCCTCTGGGTGGGTTGCATGCAGGGCCAGTTCTGGATGAGCCACACGCAGGGCTGTTCAACTCCATGCTTGGGGCTGCTCAAGCCAGTTATATCACCGCAGTTCGGTCAGTCAGATCGATGTTGGGCAGGAATTCAGGCAGTTTGGTAAGAGCGCCATGCTCGCTGATCTTAGCTTCTTTAATGGTAGCCCCAGGACCTCATATTCGAGCAGTTTTTTTCAATTTGGATTCTTCCTAGGTTGAGAGACTCCATCTCCCTCTGTTTGCATCTCTCCAGGGTGCTCTATTCTGGCATTTGAGCTGTCTCTCTCAGAGAGGATCCCTATCCTGCTACCTACTGGTCTGCCATTTTTGGAAACTCCCCATTCTTACCATTATGCATTTTTATCATTAAATAACACCCCTACATTCCCTCAGTCCCTAAAGACCCCCATTTCATAATTGATGTCTTGGATTTTGACTGTAGAGAGTACTTCATGATGTGAATTTACACAACATGTGTCATTTTGTGGTTGGCTTCTTTCACTTGGAAAAGGGTTACCAATATTTATTCACCTTGTACTATGTGTCAACATTTGCTCCCTTTGAAAAATTTAGTATTCCATTCTGTATGAATAACATACTTTCTTTATGGATGCTTCTGTGTATGAACATTTATATTGGCTCTGCCTTGTGAATAATGGGAATTATGCTGACATGCAAGTGACTAAGAATATCCCTAGTACACATCCAAAGGTGGAGTTAATAGAGCTCATTCAAATTCTGTTCCACTTTTGGAGTGATCGCTATAATATTTCCCACTGTAACAGTGGTATTTCTGTCTCTCAAAACAAATTGAGAAAGATGGGTAATTTCTTCATATCTATGGAAGAAATACTTTCTGAGTTATTTGTTTCTTTAATGAACACTTTCCTGCTGCATGTACAGTACTATCATATCATAGTTTTGATTTCTCATTTCCAATTTATGACTCACACTAAATATCTTTCAGTGTGTATATTATCCATTTGATTGTGGAGGAAAGGGTTGAGAGAGGAAGAGAGATGGTCACACTAGAAATTAAAGTGTGAAGTACTATGACTTAATATGACAAGTATGTGACACCTAGACTTTTGAATAAAAGAAAGGTACCACAAAACCTAACCCAAAACAAATTGGACTGTGGTACTTTGAAGCAAAAACTGCAAAAAAAGAATATGTATTTCCTCAAAATGGGTGCTTACCTGGTGAAATATTAGAGACAGGTCTGAAAAAATAAATATTTAGGAATAAAAATATATGAATATATAAAACTATTCAAGATATAGACTGGGCTAAAATATGTCCTTTAACAAGTATTTTGAAGTACGTATTTAAAACATATATCAGACTTTGATGTCATGTAAATCAGTAAGAAGCTGTAAGCAATCATACCATTTGAAGTTACAATAAAATACAAATTTTCTGTGAATTTTCACATTTCTTACAAAACTACATCATAAACATTGGTTTTGTGAAATACAGTCTGAAAACAAAATGACTTTTATTTACTAATAATTGGTTCATCAAAAATTCAGAACTCTATAATCAATGAACAAATGGAAGATTAATTACACTAGGGAATTTTTCAAACTTGGTAATGATCCATACCTATTCACTGTTGCCTCTATCCTTTGGGCTTAATGATAGGAATATAACATGGAAAATTCCACTCAGTCCTCCACTGACTTCATCCTACTGAGCCTGTTCCCCCATCAAGGGCTGCCTTGAACTCTTCATTCTCATCGTCCCCATCTTCCTGATGGCCCTGGCTGGAAACCTGGCCACGGTCCTGCTCATCCTCCTGGACGCCCACCTCCACACCCCCATGTACGTCCTGCTCAGCCAGTTCTCCCTCATGGACCTCATGTACATCTGCACCACTGTCCCCAAGGCAGCTTCCAGTTTTTTATCTGGAAATAAATCCATCTCCTTCATCAGGTGTGGGATCAGAGTTTCTTTTTTTTTTTACTTTAGGAGGTGAAGAAGCACTGATCCTGATGTCCATGGCCTATGACCAGTATGTGACTATTTGCTTTCCTCTGCATTACCTCATTTGCATGAACAGAGGAGTTTATGTGCTGATGATCCTGGGATCCTGGGTAACAGGTGCTATCAATGCCTCTGCTCACACAGTGTACATCCTCTGGATCCCTTACTGCAGGTGCAGGACCATCAATCATTTCTTCTCTAATGACCCAGCCATGCTGTCTCTGGCTTGTGGGGACACCAGTGTCAATGAGTACACTGTGTTTCTCAACGCCATCATCCTTCTCCTGAGCCCTTTCATTGTCATTGTGTTTTTCTGTGAGAAAGTTTTGAATGCTCTCTACTACCTGCACTCACAAGAAGGCAGGAAGAAGGACTATCCCACCTGCAGCACCCACCTTACAGTGGTGACTTTCTATTACACACCATTTGCTTACACTTATCTCCACCCAAAGTCCCTCCTATCTCCAGTTGAGACCAAGGTTCTGTCTGTTTTTTAAACCATCTTCACTCTAATGCTCAACCCTGTGATCTATAGCCTGAGGAACAAGGATGTGATGGGAGCCATGGGAATATTTAATGGGAAATTCTCCTCTAGAAAATGTAGGAAAATTTTTTTTACCTCAGTCTGTCCAAAAGTGAATTTTCACTGCAAAAAAAGATTAATGCTGAGGTCTCTTGAAATTAATTTAATGTGTAAGAAGTAATATTTTAATATTTGTTATTACAGTTATGTGTTCTTTATCATAGTGTTTCATTATTTTTTGTCTCTTCACAATCAAAATAATGAACATGTATGATTTACTTATGTGTGGGCAATGTTTTACTAACATGAAGAAATGTAGTGGAAAATGCATTTGAAAGCCTTTGAAAACTTTAAGACTATGAAGTGTTGTCAAAGAATCTGTGACTCAAAGACATGGGTCTTCAAAAGAATGAATGAACAATCTATACGCAGTCTCAATGACAATGAATAAGATAAAATTAAAATGATCACTATAGAAATTGAGATGATTATTAGTGATTATTTAAAATACCTATATTTCAAAAAGCTAGAGAATTCTGAGGAAATGAAAAAATTGTGAGATATAGATGAAATACTATAATTAATCCAAGAAGATACAAAACCTCTGAATAACTTGGTAACAGATAAAGGTATTGAGGTAGTAATGAAAACCTGCCTGCTATGACAACCTCAAGAAGTGCTGGATTTACTGCTGTTTACTAAGGAACATTAGGGAAGAACTCATGCAGGTACTCTTCAATCATTTCAGTGAAGTAAAAAAATGGAGTATTGTTAAATCCATTCCTCAAAGCTGCCAATCACCTTGATTCCACAGATGAACAAAGACCAAAATAAAAAGGAAAACTACAGACGAATCTCACTAATGAACGTACACGTAATGAACCTCAACCACTCACTGTCAAACAGGACACAAACCATCTAAAAAATGCAGACACCACCACTGGCTGGGCTTCACACCAGGAATGCAAGGGTGGTTCAGCATTTGCAAATCAATAAATGAAAAGCACTACATAAACAGAAGTAATGACAAAAATCACAGGACAATAACTAACCTTTGAGAAGCTGCAAGAGTTGCTTATAAACTGCAATAGCTGTTCATGGAAAAACTTTGAAAATATGGGAATAGAGGGACCTATTTTTATGAAATCATCTCCGAGTCACTGCTATATATTCTGTATGTTGGCAGTCTCATTTGAATTGAAAAAAAGGTACAAAGATTTCCAACTACCCATATCCTTATCAATAGTATAATTTATGTTTTGTTTCTTTGATAACATTTTCCCTGGATGTGCAGTGGTGTCTCACTATGGCTCACCTCTACATTTCCTGTGTGGGTACTAACCCTGGGCATCTTTTGAAGTGGATGCTACACATTTTGATGCCTTCTTTGCAATTGTGCAGAGTACAGTTAATGTTCTGATACTGAGCGAGATGTTGGAAGAGAATGGCTGATGCTCAAGAGTTAAACTCAAGAATAGGAGTCACTCTGACTTTATCAAAGGGGTATGTGACAGTAAAATTCAATTCCAGATTTCTGAGCAAAAAAGCCCAATAATGGCATCCGCTTTAAGGGTATCTCAAGTAAAAATAGTTGGACAAAAATCCGTAACAATAAAATAGAATTTCTTAAGAAGATTGCTAGTTTGCTGCAACTTTGCTGAAGAAGCATATGAAAGCAAGAGACACACCATTAGTGTTAAAATTTTACTCACCAAATGCACCTATAATGTATATTTACATTGATTTTCTATGCATGTGCTTTCAATAAAACAGCATCAGAATATGATGCTAAGTTCTAAGTTCATGTTGGAAAGTAAACTTTTCTCATCCTCTTGAGTTTAAAATAGAAATACTACTATTCTGAAAGTTTTTATATTTCTCTTTTTAAAGAGAATAAAACAAAAGAGGGAAGAACAAAGCAGATCAGAACAGAACACCATAAGCAACACAACACTTTACAATAAGACAACTGTACATTAATAGTAGCTATCATAATATCTCTTTCTCTACTATAGTTGAGCATAGTTTCAAATATAATACTATCAAACATAAAAAAACAGTATAAAACCATTAAGAATGAAAGACTTACAGGGCATTCTGAACCAAATAACAGAGAATGATCAATGGTTGCTGTAATATCTCATCTTCAATAAAAAAATTGTTTATATTATCACATATATTAAAATCCCAATAAGACACAACATGATAGAACCAATGATAATTGCAGAGTAGAAGCATGGTAGGACTTCTAAGTAAGGCTATATTAAATCAGCAGTGGCTGCCATAATGTTTTGTTTTCTTCAAAACAGCTGGTCATACCATCATGTGTAATAAAATCAAACAAAACAGATTAAAACCATTCCAACTGATGAATGAAAACATTGAAAGGCTTCAAAGCAATGAAATGGGAAATCATGATTACCATAAAATCTTATATACTCTTATCAACTCTCATACTAGTGAGGCTATACCTACCATATTTGCACATGTGAGTTTGGTATATTTTGCTTATGAGTATGGTCTCAAGTTGTGTCCATTTATTTATAAATATCTCAATGTGATCATTATTTATAGCTGAGTAGTACTCCATTGTATAAAAATACAACAACTTTTTTATCCATTCACCAGTTGATGGGCACTTAGGTTGTGTCCAAGATCTGGCTATTACAAATTGTGCTGCTATAAACATGGGTGCACATATATCATTATGGTATGATGTTTTCAGTTCTTCTGGGAATATGCCAAGAAGCAGAATACCTGGGTCAAATGGGACTTCCAAACCCAGCTTTTTGAGGAATCTCCAGACTGTCTTCCACAGTAGCTACACCAGTCTACACTCCCATCAACAGTGCAGAAGAGTTCCTTTTTCCCCACAGCCTCTTTAGCATTTATTGTTGGTAGATTTTTTTATCCTGGCCATTCTTTCTGGGGTGAGATGGAATCTCAGTGTGGTTTTAATTTGCATTTCTCTTGTGACTAAAGATGATGAACATTTTTTCATGTATTTATTTGCCATTCGTATTTCTTCATCTGAGAACTGTGTATTCATTTCAGATGCCCATTTTTGGATTGGGTCTTTGAATTTCGAGGGTCTGATTTTTTTAATTCTTTACAAGTTCTAGAGAGAAGTCCTTTGTCTGAGAGACAGTCCATAAAAATTTTTTTCCAAATTTGTGGGTTTTCTTTTCACTTTGCTGGAGATCTCTTTCAAAATGAAGAAACTCTTTAATAAGATGTGGTCCCAGTTATTGATTCTGGGAAGTATTTCCCGTGCAGTTTGATTCTTGTTCATGAATTCTCTACCTACCCCTATGTCTTTTAGATTTTTACCTACTTTGTCTTCCAACAGATTTAGTGTTTCTGTTTTAATATTTAGGTCTTTGATCCATTTAGATTTTAGTTTAGTACCTGGTTATAGGCATGGGTCTAGTTTTAGTCTTTGGCATATGGATAGCCAGTTTTTCCAGCACCATTTGTTAAAGAGACTATCCTTCTTTCAGCGAGCATGTTTGGCCCCTTTATCAAAGATAAGGTGGTTGAGTGAGTTTGTGGTTGTGATTGTATCTTCCAATCTACTCCATTGATCCTCAGGTCTGTTTTTATTCCAGTACCATGTTGATTTATTATAGTAGCTTTGTAGTATAATTTCAAGTCAGGGAATGTGATGCCTCCTGCCTTGCCTTTGCTGCTTAGAATTGTATTTGCTATTCTAGGTGTCTTCTGGTTCCAGATTAATTTTAGGAGTGATTTCTCTACATCTATGAGGTATGTTAGTGGTATTTTGATTGGGATTGTGTTGAATCTGTATAGTAATTTTGGCAGAATGGCCATTTTCACAATGTTTGTTTTTCCTATCCATGAACAAGGGATGTCTTTCCATTTATTGAGGTCCTTTTCGATTTCCTTTTTCAGGGTATTATAATTTTCCTTGTATTGCTCTTTTACTTCTTTTGTGAGATTAATTCCTAAGTATTTTGTTTTTTTGGATGTTAGTGTAAAGGGTGTAGCTTCTCTTATTTCTCTCTCGGTACTTTTGTTGTTAGTGTATAGAAATGCTATTGATTTTTGAATATTGACCCTGTACCCAGCTACCTTGCTGACTTTATTTTTTATATCTAGGAGTTTTTCAATGGAGTTTTGGGGTCTAATATGTAAAGTATAATGTAATCTGCAAATAATGATAATTTAACTTCCTCTTTTCCTATCATACCTCCTTTTATTTCTCTCTCTTGTCTAATTGCTCTGGCTAGTATTTCCAGGACTATTTTGAATAGGAGCTGTGATAGGGGATATCCTTGTCTTGTGATGATTTTAAGGTGAAGGCTTTCAATTTTTGGCCATTTAGTATGATGCTGGCTGTTGCTTTGTCATAGATGGCCTTTATTATATTGAGGTAAAGACCATCTATTCCTATTTTCTGTAAGGTTCTTATTATGAATGAGTTTTGGACCCTTTCAAAAGATTTTCTGCATCTATAGAGATGATCATGTGGTTCTTCCTTTTGGCTCTATTGATATGGTGGATTACATTTATTGATTTATGTATGTTGAACCATCCCTTCATTCCTGGGTCGAATCCCACTTGGTCGTGGTGTGTAATCTTCTTGATGATTTGTTGCATCCTGTTTGCCAATATTTTATTGAGGATGTTTGCCTCTATGTTCATTAGGGAGATTGGCCTATAGTTCTATTTTTTAGTTGGGTCTTTCTCAGGTTTTGGTACTAGAGTAGTATTTGCTTCCCAGAATGACTTCAGAAGAATTGCTTCCCTTTCATTTTCATTGAAGAGTTTGATGAGTGTTGGAATAAAGTCTTCTTTGTATTTCTTGTAGAATTCCGCAGTGAATCCATCTGAGCCTGGGCTCTTCTTTGTTTGCAAGGACTTAATTACATTTTCAATTTCATTAATAGAAATTGAGTTATTCAGCAGTTTTACATTTTCCTGATCCAGCTTCGGTAGTTCATTTATATCTAGGAATCTGTGTATTTCTTCTGTGTTATTGAAGCTATGAGAGTAGAGGTATTTGAAATAGGTGTTGATGATATTCTGTATTTCTGCCGAGTCTGTAGTAATTTCACCATTTTCATTCCTTATTGCATGACTTTGAGTTTTTTCTTTCCTTTTTTTAATAAGGTTGCCTAGGGGCTTATCAATTTTCTTTATTCTTTTAAAGAACCAGCTCTTTGATTCATTGATTCTTTGAATTGTTTTCTTAGACTCTATTGCATTAATTTCTGCTCTGATCTTTATAATTTTCTCCCTTCTTTTGGCTTTGGGCTTGGCTTGCTCTTCTTCTTCTAGATGTTTGAGTTGTAGCATCAGGTTGGTTGTTTGTTTTCATTCTGTTTCCCTGATGCGGGAACTCAGTGCAATATATTTTCCTCTGAAGACTGCTTTCATTGCATCCCACAAATTCCGGTAAGTTGTGTTTGAATTTTTGTTTGCTTGTACACATTGTTTAATTTCTTTAATTTCCTATGTGCTTAAGAGTGTATTACTCAGTTTCCATGTGTTTGTGAGGTTTCTGAAGCTGCTTTTATTGTTAATTTCTAGTTTCATGGCACTATGATTCGATAACATGCATGGGATAATTTCAATTCTTTTGCATTTACTTAAATATGTTTGTGGGCTAGTATATGGTGTATTTTAGAGAACATCCCATGTACTGCTGAGAAGAATGTATATTATGATATTGTTGGATGGAAAACTCTATATACATTTAGCAAGTCCATTTGTTCACAAGTGTGATTCAGTTCTGTTATTTCTTTGCTGATTTTCTGTCTAGTTGATCTGTCCCTTGGTGTCCATGGCATGTTAAAATCTCCTATTACAATTGTGTTATTGTTTATTTGATTTTTAATATCTGTTAATATTTGCTTTGTATAGCTGGGTGCTCTGGAATTTGGTGCATATATATTTAAGTGTGTTATCTCTTCCTTTGAAGTTTTTCCCTAACTAGTATGTAGTGACCTTCTTTAACTCTGGATAGTTCTTGGTTTGAAGTTCAGATTGTCTGCAAAAAGGATGGCTACTCCTACTTTGTTTTGTTTGTTTGTTTCCTTTTGCATGAAGTATTTTTTCCATCCTTTGACTTTCAGTCTATGGGTTTCCTTTTGTGTTAGATGGGTTTCTTTTAGGCAGCATATGGTTGGATGTTGTTTGTTGATCCATTCTGCCAGTCTGTTTATTTTGATTGGTGAGTTGAGGCCATTTTCATTAATGGGTATAACTGTTACATTTATTGCTGACATGTTATCTTTCTGCTGTTGTATCTTTAGCTTTCCATTCTGTTTAATTGTCTGCCTTGCTTGGTGGTTTTATCCCATGTGTATCTAGAATGTCTTTCAGTATTATTTGTTGGGTTGTTTGGTGGTCATGAAGTTCTTCAGCTGTTCTTTGTCATGGTAGTATCTTATTTTTCCATCCATTTTGAAGGACAGTTTTGCAGGGTATGTCAGTCTGGGTTGGAAGTGGTTTTCCTTTAGGATCTGAAAGACTTCACTCCATGCTCTTCTTGACTTCATTGTTTGTGTTGAGAAGTCTGCTGTGATTCTGATAGGTTTTCCTTTATAGGTGATCTGTCTTTTCTCTCTAACAGCTTTTAGTATTCTGTTCTTATGGTGGATTTATGGGATGGTGATTATTATATGTCTGGATGTAGTTATATTTTGGTTATGGCTATTTGGAGTTCTATATGCTTCACTAATCCAAATGTTAGTTTCCATTCTCATGTTTGGGAAGTTATCAGCCACTACTTCTGTAAATATCCTCTTGATATCATTTTGGCTGTCCCCATCTTTTTCATTTATCCCTATTAATCTTATGTTATTTTTCTTTGCATCATTCTTTGTTATTTTTAAAAGATATTTCCTTTCCTGTTCACTAGCTGTGATCTTATCTTTGAGGTCTGAAATTCTATCTTCACTTTCATTGAGGCAGTTTTGGCAGCTTTCAATAACATTTTTGATTTCCTGTTTATCTCTTTGAATCTGCTTCATGTATTCTGTTTGTTTTGTTCATTCAGGGATTCTATCTGTTTGCTTTGTTCCTCTAATTTTTTAGATGTGTCTTCACTAGATGTGTTCACTACTTCTTTCACTACTTTTATCATTTCTTCTTTTACTTGGGCAAGTATTTCTTATTTGAATTTCTCCATAACTTCCCATAGTTGCATCTTTATTTCATTTGATATCATTTCAGGTATATGGCTTCTTTTTTCTTCTATGTACATGACTCCTAGGCTTTCTTGGGATGGGCTGAGTTTTGAGCCTGTCTTTTGGTCTTTCCTTTTGTCAGTTTTCTATATTTCCTTGCTTTGAGTGGTGTTCCAAAGCTTCCTCTGGATGTGTGGCGAGTTACCTCCTGCACCCTCAGTTCAAGGAACAGCACTGGTTCCCCCACAGGCTCTTGGCTCTCTAAATTGAAAGGCAGAAGCTGGGCCTGGTGAGCTGGGGCCCATGGAACCTCGGGCCTTAGTCCCATGTCCTAGGTGGCAGGTATGATCTCAACCGCTGGGAGTGTTGATTTTAAGCTCTCCCCAGGCCAGCGGACACCAGGCTGTCACTCCCCCAGCTCGGCCTCTGCCTCTGGACTTAGAGAAGGCTGCTGGACTTGGTGCACTTAGGTGGTGGAGCTTCCGGGACTTGGTCCAGTGTACCTGGTAGCTAACCCTAAGGCTGAAAATTCTTAACAATAAGATTTATCATTAAAAGTAGGTCATTGAGACACTTAGGTGGTGGAGAGAAAATACCTTATTAAATTATAAAAATTGAAAAACTCCATTAAGGACAACAAAGTTAAAAATAATAGAGGAGCTGGAAGAAAGCATGAGATAAAGATTTTGAGTCCCCCTGCAGGGGCAAGGGGATCAGAGCCTTCTCCTCATGGCTGTGCCCACTACTTTCCAGCCTGTGGTTGCTGTCTGCAGGGAAGGGCAGAGGTCTGACCCCAGGAGGGCCGCACACCAGCAGAGCTGCACATCCCATGGAGGAGTAAGGTGGCAACCACTTTCCTGCACTCAGGCTCTAGTTTGTGTGCCTGGTTGGGGTCAGCTGCCCAGGCTTCCCTAATCCCTCCCACATGCACAAATTCACTCCACACAGCTGCGCCAAGATGCAGCACTTACTTGGCTGCTGACCTCATTGTGTGATCCATGGGGCAGCACACACTCCACAGCCAATCTTCCTCTTCCTCTCCAGCCCTCATACAAGCAGAGCCTCAGGGTTATGTGGGCACACTGGGGGACAGGATGCAGTCACTACAGAGCACAGGGTTCACTCAATCCATGTTCCTGAAGGGGTGACACTGCTCTGCACTCAGAAGCCCTTCAGTCACTGAGCTCAGGGCCACAACAGCCATCTTGGTGAGTGGTGCTCAGTTGACCTGTAAGTCCCAGCCCGTGCACTTGAGAAGTTACAAAGGGCATGCCGTATCGAGTTCCTCACATGCATAGCTTCAGTGTTTCATGGGTCATATTTAGAAGGGCAGAAGTACCTTCATTTATTTTCTCTTCCTCCAAAAAACTTTCCTGCAATGTCCACAATATCTTCATATGAAGATCACTTACAAATCATCTGCCTAAAACTGTGTAGAATGTTTTCTCCAATGTGTAAGGCAAGCTGCAAACAGCATCTCTAAAAATTCAAATTTATTCACAAGAATAAAGTACACAAGAAATCAAGTGCACATTTAAAAAAAAATTTTATCAAAATTATCCTTTACATGATCTCTTGTTACTTCATAAAATGAACCTATAACCTTTACCTTATCACCATTTGTTCAGATTTCACTCACTGATAGTTCTTTTTATTTCTGAAACACTTCATATATTTGTCCTTGTTCAATTATTTCCCACTTGTTCTTTTCTCCTACTAATTCATCCCATGCAAGCATCCTAATGAATCTGCAGACCAGTTGTCATTAAAGTTTGCAACCCAAGACCAGTCCTCTTATACCTGTCAATTCCCACCATGTTGGTGATCACCTCCATTACTAGGACTTCTCCTACCATCTGTACCTGGTGACCTTTCAGTTATTTCTTTCAAAATGTTTCCTATCATCAATATTACACCTATTTTCTTGGCAAATCCTATATGCCATTAAATAGTTATAAATCAATGACATTATTATTAACATATTATTACTTGGATTTCTTAATTTTTCTTTATAGTTTGTCTGTGGAAGTCCCCCAAGGTCTGATGAAGTCATGGGGATGGTCTTCTCAAGTTTATGATTGTTCCCCAGTCTTGTGCTGTGATCAAGAGTGTTACAGCACTACACCTACCGTAGAGCAGAGAGCATGCATATGATACAGGCATAACAGACAAGGAAAGGTCTCTCTCTCCCTCTCTCTGTCTCAGTCTCTCTCTTTTCTTATTCTCATTTTGCCTTTGGTGTCTTCTACAGGCATTAAATCATGAACTGTTGCCCCTGTACCAAGACACAGTGCCTTGGAGCACACAAATTACAGACCAAAATCTCTACAAACTGTGAGCTACATAAACTTTGACCTTTAATTGTGGGTGTCTTGAATTTTGTCTCAGTAATGAGAAAATTAATCAACACAGAATTTGGCACCAGAGAAGTGGAGTCATTGATGTGACTGCACCTGACCATTTGGTTCAGGAGCCTTTGGGAATGGTTATGGATGAGTCTGGAAAGGTTCAAAGATGCTGACTGAAAAGTAGGGCTGGAATAGGCTGTTTTGATTTCCAGTAGGACTCAGAAGACCAGAAAGCTGCTAAAAATCCTCTCCGTAAAGACATCAGGAAAATGGACTGCTTTGCTTTTTTGACCCCATATAATACTTTGGCCATATAATATTATGGCTCAGAAGAAAGGTTGTCTGCATTATGATCATGTCTAGAGACTTTGCCTGAGCCTAAGATTGAGGATGGTCACCTAATTAATCTGGCAGAAGAAATTTCAAGGCACATGAAAGTTGAAGCTGAGCCATGGCTATTATTGGGGGTTTTAATCAAAAGTAAGATGTGTAGTAGAATATTTTAAAATGTCAGTTTTGCCAAAAGGAAAGCTCTGCTAAAGCTGTAGACTGCATAGATAAAATAGTAGAGATCTTAATTCATGATAAAGGACAGCAAAATAGAGAAGATATCCTAAGGGAATCACAAGAAGCAGCAGGACTCCACACTTTACAGCCTCAAAATCCCAAAAGTGAAAGACTTTGCTTTGAGAAGAAGGCCACAGTGCACCACGTTCCAGAATGGCGACATGCTGGAGAATTTGTTTCTCAGAATGAGATTCACAGTTTTGAGAATGTCACAAGATAAACATTACAATGTTTATCTACAGCCAATAGAGACAGAAGCCCTGCTCTTCCTCCAGCTGTCAGCCAACCTTGGCATGATTCACAGGGCACTTGTTTTAGGCGCATTAGAATGCAAGAGTTATGGTGTTACGGAGGCTTCCACTCAGATTTCAGAAGGACTGGGAGGCCAGGAAGTGTCCATCTGAGAACACAATGTGTGCCGATGAAGTCAAATGTGCAGTGAAAACCCCAGAAGTTTGGAGAAACTGGGAACATGGGTCATCTGAAATTTCAAGGAGGAAGTAAAGAAGGATCAAGAGGAATACATGGGAGCTACAGCTGGTGGAAGTGCTATAGAGTTGGAGCTACCCAAGCCCTGTGGAGTTCATATCTTTCTGCAGATTGCCTCAGATGCTGCACATAGAGTTATATGACTTAAAGTTTGACTTACTGACTTGGGGCTTCCTTTGGTCCCATCTCATCGTACGCCCCCACTTCCGCCTTTTAGAATTGTAATGTTTATCTTGTGACACTGAATTTCGGAATTCTTTAACTTTCTTTTCATTGGTACAAGCACCTGCAGCTAACTTAAATATAAGAGGAGACTTTGAAGTTGGACTTTACAGGATTGTTGAAATTTCTAGGACTTTGACAGCTCTTTGAGATGGACTAAATTCCTTTTCCATGAAGGTATGTGCATGAGTCTTTGTAGGTCACAGGTGCAATGTTATGGCTCATTTTTAGATGTCCCCCCACAGACTCATGCATGCAGAGGTGGAGCTTCTTCAGAGGTGGCTGGATCTAGTGTGTGATGCTATTATTTATTCATAGTGAAATGCTAGTATCAAGGACATTAGGGTTAAGGGTGTGAGTACCACCTGCACTAAGTGTCCTGAATAAGACATAAGAAATAGAAGGATGTGTGTTTGTCCTGGTTTGTTTGCTATCTTTGCCCACAGTTTCTCCTCCCTGATGCTTGTATGCTGTGTCACATTGCCTTGGATCCAGTAGTTTATGGACTGAAAATTGTACAAACTGAGAGCTAATTAAACCTTTACTGCCTTAACTTTTCTGCATCAGGTGTTTTGTCTCAGCAATGAGAAATTTAACACACATGTTTTTGTATATTTTCTGAGGCTTGAAACACTTTATAGTTTTCAACAGTCAAAAATAATCCACATCATTAATTATGCTCCATAAAGCATCAAGTATTTCAGCATAAAAACAGCCTGGTGTTTAGAACCCTGACAGCAGTGCAGTACCTTTTTTATACTGCAGTGTTTTGTGGAGTATAATAGCTTTATGGAGCAAATTGTAAGCTGCATAGCTCACACAATTTGATGCAGTAAATTGAAATTATAGTAAGGATTATAATAAAACACAAATGTAATAATTTGCCTTATATGATTGATTATTTGTGTTCTGTTGTTTAATGGATAGCCATATAAATGAGTGAGAATCTGAGACTAAGTGACAATATCTACTTTGGTTGCATGGTGAGGCTTCCCAGGAACTCACATCTCTGAGGAGAGGGCAGAGGTGAGGACTCCTTGTATTTGGTGTCCAGATTCCCTGGGGTTCTGCGGGGCTCAAGAGAACACACAGACAGATGGCTCTTAAAACTGTCAAAAACAGCAGGCTTAGCCCTCCCCTCGGTGCCCTGTGGAGCATTACTATCTGTTCCTTTATTTGTGTTTATTATCTCCACTACCAGTTTTTCACAGTAACATCTTCACTGAAATACATGCACATTTCTTCAATGTGTACATGAAAATTACATACAATTTTGTCAATTAGAATAAGTAACTAAATAAAAGTACAGGACCAAATTTTCTATAACGTGTTGACTATCTTTCTTTGTAACATTTTATAGTGTGGATTTTAGATGTTTTATTGTATTATATGCTATGCTGCTTACCTTTCTCTCATTGATCTTCCACTTAATTAAGGGATGGTGGCTTCCATATATTCTGTGAATACTCTACAAACATGCTTCACATTTGAGACCTGTTGGATACAAGTACAAAATATTTTTCCCTATCTGTCTCCAAAGGAAACATGAAGAGAGTACACAAGATGTGAATATAAGACTTGATGATAAAAATGAAACAGTCACCACCAAGCACCAGACTAGAGATAAGAATGACAATCCAGTTGCTGAAGGTGTCAGAGCAAAAAATATACTTCTGAATATTTTTAACCCTCTAGTGACTGTAGTGTTGTCATAGTGTTCTAACTTTCCAAAAGCCACACATCTGATGACAGTAGACTTTGGGGGAACATTTCACTCATAAATCACAACAATTTGGACTTCTGCTTCAATCAGTTTTTTTTTTTACCTATTACATAGGAAATGTATTGAAATACTTCAGAAAGAAGTGGTATTGATACATGACCTGTTTAAAAGTCTCACATTAAATGCACACAAGTGGATGTGGAATAACGTTAATCACTTATCTGCACCGACTGCCTACAGCATGACTACGGTTAAGCTGGATAGGGAAAGCCTCCTTCACTCAGTACGTTTCCTGTTTCCTGAGAAGAACATTCTTGTCATGAGTTTCCTGAGGGCATATTGTATCTGCTGGTTTCTGAGGCTGTAGATAATAGGGTTGAAGAGGGGGGGAATTACAGAATAGAACAGAGACAGAACCGTGTCCCAGGTGCTGGCAGACGTTGCAGAGGGGCTCAGGTAGACACAAGAGCCTGAGATGACGAAGACTGCTACCACGAGGATGTGTGGCACACAGGTGGAAAAGGCCTTTCTCCTGTCTGCTCCCGCTGGTAACCTGAGCACAGTAGAAAAGATGTGAATGTAAGACTTGGTGATGAAAATGAAGCAGCCTCCAACAAACACCAGAATAGAGACAAGGATAGTGATCCAGTTGCTGAAAGTGTCAGAGCAGGACAGCTTCAGCAGAGAGGGGATGTCACAGAAGAGCTGCTGGACAGCATGCGAGTGGCAGAAGGACAGCCGGAAGGTGTTGCCGGTGTGCAGGGCTGCATAGACCAGGCCACTGAGCAGAGAGGCCAGCGTGGAGTGGACACACAGGCGAGGGTTCATTATGGAAGGGTAATGGAGGGGCTTGCAGATGGCCACAAAGCGGTCGTGAGCCATGATGGTGAGAAACAGCAGCTCCACGTATGCAAAGAAAAGCACAAAGAAGACCTGAGCGGCACACCCTGCCTTGGAAATGGAGCTGCTGCCCAGCAGGGAGTTGATGCAGGAGTTGGGGACCGTGACAGAAATGTAGCATGAGTCCAGCATGGACAGGTTTCTGAGGAAGAAGTACATGGGCGTGTGAAGGCTCTGGTCAAGAGTGGTGACCACAGCAATGACGAGGTTTCCCATCACAGTGACCAGATAAATCAGAGAGAAGAACATGGCGTAGAAAAGCTGTGGATCTCTCAGGTCAGAGAACTCCATGAGCAGGAAGTCCGTCATCGTGGTGGAGTTGGACATCTTTGTAAGATGCCACCAGTGCTTCTGAAGAAAAGACAGAACATTTGAACCCATGAAGAATCACAGTGTGGAAAATTCCTTCTTAACTACTAAACTGCTACCCTTGGTTTGCAGGTGTGTTTGGTGTCTGACTATTCTGGTACTTTAGAATGATTCTCTATTAATCTGAATGATTCTCTGTTTTAACCTGAGCAGATTTCCACTTCAATATCATTATGTATATAATTTTCTCCAGCATTGAAATGTATGCAATCTGTGCCTTCCAATATTTAGTAAAGTTTTCACATGTATCTGATATGTTCATATTTTAGCATTAGGTAAACCACAATATCATTAGTAACATTCTAGTAATCCCTGTTTTTTTTCCTTCTATTACATTGGGTGTAAAGATTGTAAATTTTTCAGTTATTACAAAGGCATTACTCGATATGGTTAAGAAAATAATCTTATATTTTAATTTTTAATAGGAAAAAATTACAGCTCCCAGTGTTAAAATCATAGCTCATTCAAACTCCAAATTTTCAGGAGAATGCTAATCACCCACTATCATGGTCATAAATGTTGCTGCTCTCTCTCTGTCTCTCTCCCCCTGTGTGTGTGTGTGTGTGTGTGTGTGTGTGTGTGTACACGAGTGTGTCTTGCTTTTCCACTGTCAGCATCAAGTTAGTGTTAGGTGAGATGCTATAGATAATGACAGAAATTACTCAGATTATCAAAACTATTTTATCTCCCATTCGCACTGTCATAAATACTGCTCTAATACTTGCCGTTTTCCTCTGTCTTCAGAGCACAGGCTACAGTGGCATGCTACACAGAATTCATTCTTCTCCTCCAAATCTCTCAAGTCCTGAGAGTGAGATTTGCCGCCCCTGTCCTCGGAGCAGCTTCTTCTCAGAGCTCCATCCTAACCCACTGCCCCTCATGCTCTGCTCAGCCATCTGCTGTCCTCTGCCTAATTCAAGGACTCGGTCTGCAGCAGAACGTCCTCAAGGTTCCTCCTAGATGAGCAAGTGAGAAGTTTGTTCACTTATACTTTTATGTTGATGATATAATTTTAATTTACTATGTCCATCTTTCCTGTTTTGTTATGCCAGGAACATACAGCTTGAGTCCAAAATATCCTTACACAAGAGTAATTTAGCAATGGGTGATGCCCACAGTCTCCTCTGAAGAATGAGGTAGGAGACAGGAGTTCTGGGACCTGCTAATTCCACTCAAAGCTTGTTTGCTTCCTAATGGTCTCAGCCAATGTAAATGCCCTTCCCTAGAATAAGTATAAAGACTTACCTTGAGGTGCTCTTTGAATTTACCCTGTATTTTATTATTACAACACATCTTTATTTAGTGCTCTTTTAGGAGTTCTGAGAATAGTAAAGGAATCAATCAATTCTGAATCTCATGGAATTTTAAATCTACTAAGAAAGACTAACACTGTACAATTAAAGGCAAGATTAAAAATACTCCTATAAACTTAGGTAATTCTATGATGTATAAGAATTTGTACATATACAGGAGAAAGGAAGCAGAAATTGGTTAACTGAGTGATGATTTTTGGAAGATATAAACTGGCCAATGAAATAAGGCAGCACGTCTTTGCTCCAAAACAAGTTATTTGTTTAATTTTTTGTAGAGAGAAATGTAGTATTTATCTGGATAACAAATTTAATGAATTATATTAATATTAAACATTTCCATACTTTTGTTAGTATTAGAGATTACACCATGAAGCCTACATTGTAATCCCACAAGAATTAAGAAAATAACACAATGCTATTTTTACCCTTAGATAACTAAAATAATGGCAGAATATATCCTTCAAAAACTTTTTGCTGATGCATAGGCTAACGTTATGCAATTTGATGTGTTTTCTTCCTGTGAAAAATGTCTGAATGGTTAATCTGGAAATTTATGTAAATGATATATATGTCTTTATGGTAGTATGAGAAAAATCTTTGTTGCTATTTAATTAGAGTATATTGAAGACTAGATATGCTACCTCTTTTTAACTTTAATTAAAACTTTCTATTGCATTGAAATTTATTTCCCTGAAACAGGATTGCAGTTAGCATCGCTGTGCTCATGCACCTCTACATGTGTAAACTTTAACCTACTCTCCGCGGTTTAGAAGTGAAGTTTGCAGACTTACTGTGAATTACTATGGCCTGTCACAGAGGAAAAAGCGGTGCACATTGTGAAACCCAGTTTATGCAACACATGATTAGGAAGAAAATTCTGGGTATAGAGTTAGATCAGATGTTACTAGTGCTGGGATATATTTCACAGACATATAAACATTTAGCCTTTTATTGTGAAAGTGATAATTTGTGATATAAATAAGTTACATACACACACTTAAATCAGCATGAATGGTTTTCTCCTGAAGGTTAACATGCCTTGGTAATTTGACAAAAATCAATGTTGAATGTTTTCATTTCCACAAAGCGTATCAAGTTATTTTCTGAATTAAATGGTGACTATCAATAAATAAATAGTCTGCTTCTGCACAATTTATGTGAATAATCACAGGGTTAGTTTTGCAAAGTGCATCGCTCCCTGTAAAGATAACTGCTAAATGCACTTCTCTTTAAAATGAAATGTTCTGGAAATAAATGGCTGCTTTCTGAAAGACAAAGACCTCAAATCTTTGTACGTATATTAAATTGATAAAATCAGATTTCTCTAAGTTGCAGTCAGTGAACACTTGAGACATTGGTCCCTTTCTTCCATTTTTTTAATTTTTGAAATTTTAGGGAAGAAATCTTAAGAAAGCATGACTTTGTATGTGACAAAATAACCTACTTTCTAAAGCACACCATCTTGTGTTTAAAAAGTTACCTATTCATTTTTTAAATCTGCTTTCTAATGCGAAACATTGTGGTCAATCATTCTGACTCACACAGTGATCTAAGATATGTCACTAATATTTATTGTGTGCAAACAGTTTAAAATTATTAGCCAATCAATCAAATGGTAGACAATATATGTGAAATTTTAATAATTGATAATGTGTTAAAATGTATAGTCTTAGAATGTGTAAGGTAATCTCTCATCTCAAAATTTCCAGATTTGTGTTGTGTCCATTGTAACATAGTAATATAAATAATTAAATTGGTCCTTCCAAATAATATTTTAATCTCTTTCTTTTGTTGAACTAGTAAGCATTTCTCTCATGTAGAATCACCAAATTAGTTGTCTCCTCTGGTCTCAAAAAGAATTACATTTCCTTTATTATAAAATAAATATAAAATGCAGACCTTTTGCAATAAAATGAAGTTTTCCTCATTTTAGTTTGGAGAGTTTAAAAAAGAAAATGCATTAAACAAAATTTCAATTAAATCACTCATCGCATTACCTGTTTGCATAATGAATGATGTTGTTAAGTAACTCATCAAATTATTATTCATAGTTAATATTCATAATTAACATTTCTTAACTGAGGTTCAGCTAAGAGGAACTGACTAATGAGTAAGAAATTGCACCCTCATGCCTTAACCACAACCAGCATCTTTTAAAAAAGATTCTTGGAAGAGTTAAAATATAGCATATCAGAATTAATTTGCTTTTCATTATAGATTTATCCCTCCATTTTTCTCTTAAACTTTAATTTTCCTTCTCAGGGAAAGTCTTGGATGCAGCCTCCCAGTTAAACTTCTCAGACATTTGTATAGAATGTGTAACAGTTTTCTGGATTTACGCTGCTCAGTTGATAGTGAGTGCACAGCTGCTCAGTTTTGAATGCCACTGCCCACCTGCACTGTAGACTTGCTGACATGACCGGGTCACTGGCAGACCTTGGCTCACTCATCCACTGCTTTACATTTCTAACTCATGGGAGGAAGTTAAGTGTCTGTGTACTTGTGATGAACCACTCACTTTCACAGAATAATTACTCTGAGTGGTGTTTAACTGAAATATTAGACATTTGAATTTATATTAACACTTGCAGATGGTTTTGTTGTCTATTCAATTTCATTATGTCTGTTTAAAGAAGTTATTAATGCATAGGAATTGCATGAACATTCAGCATCAGATGGAAGAAAATAGACAATTGTCATGACATCCATACAGATACCATAACTTCTCTGTGTCCACACTGTCAATAGAAGGCCAGTTCCTCCAGCAGCTCTTTCCCCCGTGTGCATGCCCAATTGTACATGAGGAAATCTTTCAAAGTGATGTCACCTCCTTAGTGATTCTTCATTTAAAGACTTCAATAGGAATTTATGGTCCAAGTGTAGTCACCAAGGAGTGGTTCATATGAGCATGTGAGAATCATTACATCATTCCACCCACATGGTTTAGGGAAGTGATTTAAACATTGGCAGGGCCCCAGAGACTCAGCAGGAACTCCACAGAAAAATGCCATTCAATGGCAGTCGAATATGGCTTACTCAGTGCACATGTGTGGACCTCAGCTGACTTGTTCATCTGAAAATATTGACATCCATTTAGCTCTTACACAGCAATCTGGTAAATTAAAGATCATCAGTATTCATTGTCATAAGAAATGATGGAAATCCTTATTGGCAGGTATAATGTGAGAAAGTTAGATGCTATTGAGACTTCTCAAGTAAAATGAACTTTGCATTAAAACTTAGCAAAACAACTTTATTGCAAACTGTGTAATAAGGAAATCTCTAAACATTTTTGCTTACAATCCCCAGTTACATCAAAATGATGCACTAAGATATACATTCTAATGAGCTAGCAGCTATTTGGGGTTTATCAAACCACTGAATGATATATGATAATAGTAAAATCTTCCATAATTCTTGAAATGTACATTAAAATGATTTTTACAGGTTCTATGTGTTTTTCAAGTGTGTTTTACTATGTACAGCACATGTGTATTTTATTTTATCAAATGAGAGAGATTTTATGATTGGAATGGTTTAGATTAGTTTTTTTGATAAATGAACCTAATTGTCATTAAATTGTAGTAATACAAATTCTTATTTGTCTTCTATTATATAGGGAGAATTTTTGGACATTTTCAGTGATAAAGTTCAGTAATGCACTTACAGGAAACAAGCTCCCATATATATTTACCAATAGTACCATTTGACATTTTGAAAACAGCAGGTTTAATTCTGAGGTTGTGCTTATTAGGTTTTGAGTCTCTTAATTCATATTTTACTCTATTAATCAATGACACACAGAAATTTCTAGAATCAGAAATTTTATAAGACAATGGCTAAAAGCTTACTATGAATAAAATATCACTTTTATGTTACTAGATGAAGAGTATGTTCCTTATGGCTTGGGAAAATCAGATCTTCAACTCTGATTTAATTTTGCTGGGAATCTTCAATCACAGCCCCACCCACACCTTCCTCTTCACACTGGTTCTGGCCATCTTCACAGTGGCCTGTGTGGGGAACACGGCCATGGTTCTGCTCATCTACCTGGACGCCCACCTCCACACCCCCATGTACGTCCTCCTCAGCCAGCTCTCCCTCATGGACCTCATGCTCATCTGCACCACTGTGCCCAAGATGGCCGTCAACTGTCTGGCAGGAAGTCCGTCTCTCTGGCAGGCTGTGGGACCCAATCTTCTTCTGTGTCCCTGCTTGGAGCTGAGTGTTTCCTGCTGTATGTCATAGCTTAAGACTGTTATGTTGCCATTTGCCACCCTCTGAGATACACCCATCTCATCAGACCCAAAATTTGTGAACTTTGACTCCCTTTTCCTGGATCCTGGGCTCTAGCGATGGACTCATTGATAATGTAGCTACATTTTCCTTCTCTTATTGTGGATCCTGGGAAAGAGCCCACTTTTTCTGTGACTTACCTTCCTTGCTAATCCACTCATGCAATAACACATCCACATATGAAGAGATTCTTTTTATTTGTATAGTGATGATCGGTTTCCCTGTAGCAATCATCATTGTTTCCTATACTCATGTGATTCTGGTTGCCATCCACATGGGATCTGGGCAAAGTCGCCAAAAAGCTTTTTCCACTTTCTCCTCCCACCTCATGGTGGTGGGAATATATTATGGAATAGTGATGTTCATGTGCATCTGGCACACACCTGACTTGTCACCTACCCAAGGCAAGATGGTGTCTGCCTTCTACACCATCCTCACACCCATGCTGAATCACCCCATCTCCAGCCAGCACAACAGAGAGGTCAGCAGTGCCTTCATGAAGGTGTTAAGGCAGAGCAAACTTTGAGGATACATTATCCAATTATCTCTTTGGCTCCATACTACATTATTTTTAATACTCTTTCTTTTCTTTTACATTCAGTTCTAATCATAATACTTATTGTGCACATATTTCCATAATAAATTTGTGAAAAGTATCTGATACTTATTGTGGATTTTCAATGCATGTGGTGTTCGCTTTCCATCAATGCAGAAGGAGGGAGTTATGGGGTTATCGAGGCCTCCACCCAGATTCCAAAAAAGCCAGAGGTGCCAAACAGGTTCCCCCTGAGAAGGCAGTGTGTGAAGCTGTGAGAGAGAAGACAAAAGTGAAGTGCAAAGACCAGGAAATTAGCAATGCCAAAAACATGAGTCAGTGGTTTGCAAGAGCCCAGGAACTGAGTGGAGCCAGCACGGTGGGGCTGTCCAAATCCTATGGAGTTTTTCTCTCACTGTGACTCAGCCAGGTACTAGATGAGGAGCTAAAGGAAGTAACGTCTGCTCTTCTGGGTCTGGATCTTGCCTTGGTCTTGATCTTTTCTTAGCACTCCTCTGTTTCTCCCTTTTGGAGCAGGAGTGTTTAAATGGTTCCATTGTGTGCCTGCAGTATGCAGCATTCATTTTGATTTTAACAGGGGCTCACAGCTAATGTTTCATCTTGAGTCTCAGAGGAGACTTTGGACTTGGTGTTTCAGCAATGATGAAACTACAAAAACTTCAGCAACTCTTGAGGAAGGACTAAACGCATTTTACATAAAGAAAGAGATATGAGCTTTATGTAGTCAGGGCTGAAATGGTGTGGTTTAGATCAAAATGTCACCCATGTGTTCAGTGGTTCGGCTTTTGGAAGACACTTGTTGAATCCACAGCTGAAGCTTCTGCTAACAGGTGACACCTGGTCAGAGAAGCTCTTTATTGGTATCGTGACCTGGCTACTCCTTTTTCTCTCTGCCTCTTTGCTGTCAAGATACCATCAGCTTTTCTCCATGGCAGGCTCTTCCAGTATGTTCTTTTCCTTCCTTGGAGCCAGCCAACCATGGGCTGAGTCCATGCTTCAAACCATCCTGGGCTCAAGTAGGTTTCATCCCAGTGATGAAAAAGTTACTTTTCAATTATTGGTAAAGAAAGTTTATTGAGATGCTACTGAAATCTTTATGAACCACTGCAAAGAGAAGATAGGTTTCTCTTATTTTATCCAGTCTGGTTAATTCCCACCATGCGGCATGTTATCTTTATGCTGGAAAACCTTTCATAACCTGTTATGTGAACTCATTCCTATTTTGAACCTAATATTAGCAATACTGTAATATCTTCCTACATCATTTGATTGTTTTTTATGTCACACATGAAATATGGACTGGATGACACAGACTTTGGGGTGTCTAAAGCTACTAGGAATAATAAAACCTTTTTGATAAACTTTTATTATGGCAACGATTATGACTACTTTGCTGTCATGGAATGCTGCTGGAAATGCCTAGGCATCCCCGAGTCTTTCTCTGCACTGTGCATGCCCAGCTCTCTGCGCTGCTCCCACCTCAGCCTGCAGCTGCGATTTGGTTTTCATTCTCACTTTTGCCGAAGAAAAATATGCATCATTTTTAGGTTGAATTTTCAATCTCTCTCTTTCAAACTCTCTCTCTCTCTCATAGATTTTTTCATGTATTGAGTATTGTCTTATATTCTTGCACGGTAAATAGTTATACAATTCTCCATATTATGTACTGATAGCAAAGAAATGTACTATAGATTCACTATGTTATTGTCACCAAGGTGTTATTATTATAGTATTCCATACTGTGATAGTATATTAATGTCACATTATAACTGTAAATTTATTCATACTAACCCAAGTAGGACATGGGTGAACAGAGAGAAAAGAGCAATTTCAGAAATAACTTAATTATATTAGATATATAAACAAAGATATATGCCCTTAAAACAATTTGACTTACTTTTCAGAACCAAAAGTTTGATCTATCCACAACAAGCACTATATATCTATTATTTACTTGCATCATCTTTCTTTGGTTTTCTCAATAAAAAATAGTCCATTATGCATATTATGCAAACTACCAAGGTGACTAAGTACTGTTCTTATAATCAGAAAATAATGTGAGCACTGCTCTAAAATGTGTCCTCATGAAGGTCTAACTGAAACCTTACTTAATATTGTTCCATAGAAAAGGAAAATGGAAAATTTTCCCAAATAGAAACTGAATTTATTTTTTAAAGGAGCTCTGATACTAACCACTATTCCATCAATTTTAACATAATGTTGTGCTAATCATCTACTCTGGCCTTTTTTACACTATTTGATTTGCTCTTCTTATTTTGACAATCATTTTATAAGTCAACTTTGTAAGAATCCAAAATGTATCAAGTGCCAAGGGCTCTAAAATGAAGGACAATTAATTCTCTAAATGGAATGGTTAGAACATGCAGTTAAATAAATGTGTGTGTTTCAGAACATGCTTCCATGTGGTGTGTCCACATAGGCAGGACAAACACCCTGGTCAGCCAGTGTCACCAGGACAATCCCAGGGTGCAGGTTTTGAGGGATCATCAGAGGGAGAGAGAGGACAAGGGGAAAAGTAAAGCAGGATATTCCTGAAAAGCCACGGAAGTATGGAAGAAGGCAGAGCTCTGGTTTCTAGAGGGAGGTTACGGAGATCAGGAGATAAGAAAAGAGGCCAATCCTTACAGGTCTGTAGCAGAGGTAAGACACTCAGTTTTAATCGTGGGCTTTTACTGCAGGACACTGGACACTGTTATGAAAACAATGGCACTGGTGTTGGTATTTCTGAAATGTTGTTCCTTTAGGAACATGAAAATTTTCAGGATGAAGAGAGATCTGGCAATAGTTTTTTTGAAGTTAGCAGGCTGAGTTTATTGAAAAATGCAAACGATAGCTTACAGAGATGGGCCAGAGAAGGCCGTGTGGAGCCTACACGGCCACATGAACTGCTAGAGTCGAACCACACAGAGAGCTCTGTGAGTTCAACTTAATTCATGTTTATTTCAGCCTAAATATTTGACAATTCATCCTGGGAAGAGGAAAAATATTAATGAAATGGAGAAGACAGATAGATGAATACAGCTTACTTTGCAATTAAGCATTCTTTTTTAACCTTAAACTTTTCTTTTTAATTTATGGATACTGAGTTTCAGAATTACCACTACTTCTTTAAAGACAATGTAGGCAGCCCTCATGTGGAGCTGTAGGTGTAAAGCATGAGAATGAACAGCTGCTCTGCAGTCAGGGGAGCTCCTAGGAGCCTTCCTAGGCAGGTCTGGCGCTGTCACCCAAGTCATGGGCGGAGCCTGCTGTGCAGGGGGAGGATTTAGCCTCTGGGACCCTGAGACAGGCAGGGCTCTGAGTCACAGGGAGCTTCAGGGCTCTAGAGTCACCTTTGGAAGGGTAGGAGGGCAGCACTGTACAGCAGGAAGCCCAGTCTGAGAGAGAGGGGAGCCGCTTCCCAGGGAAGCAAGAGCCTGGGGTTTCTGTGGGATCAGCTCCTGGCCCGTGCCTGTGAGTATGGCGAGTGTGGTCTCTCCTTGCCTAGAATCTGTCTTGGTTGAGGACAAATGCTAGATAATATGTATGAAAAAAGGTGGCACGATGTAGGGTTATACAGGGAGATGTTCCTCAACCTGGTTATTAAAACCATGGTGATGTCCTAGAGATTCAGTGTACTGTACCTAGTTTTGATGGCCTGTTGAGCTGCCATTATCACCTTCCCGAAACTGTTCTCTCTTCAAAAGAGTGATAGAAAATGGAGACAAGATCTCCTTAATAACTGTTTTTCTGTATTTCAATGATTATTAAACCTTTATGGTAAATGTCAGTATCTTCTAGTTGGTAGATAAGCAGCTCAAAGAGACTTTATAGAAATACCCACACGTGAGCAGCTCTGATCCTGTCCTTTAAACAGACACATGAAGATTTGCACGTAAGAATGGCGTAGTCCCTCTTGTGCTGTGATGGCAAACCTTTTAGAGACCATTGCCTAAACTACAACCCAAAACTCACTCTTGTGTCTCAAAGGGCCAACACTGCAATTAAACCCAAATAGTGAGGTTTTAGTTTAGAACAACAATATACACATTGACATCTTTTGTCTTAAGAGAAAAACAAATAACATGCATGCACAACTGACCTAGTACAAAGGTTTTGTTTATAAATTATTAGGGATGTGATTTTTTACACCAAAATTATCCAGTTTCCTGATTTATGTCCATTTGAATCATCAAATGAACTAATGAATCAAATCCCTGGGACTCCATACCTTAAAATTGAAAGAATGATTTGGTGAACGATGATTTAGTGAGTCACACAGAATTGGAGCATATTGAATGCACTGGGATAGCTGCATGGAAGTCCCAGGGCCAGCTAAGTTGCAAGATCCAGGCACATGGTGGACCCCAGGGGCTGAGATTCTCTAGATGCTCTGGGTTTATGCAGATCTCTTCATGATTTAGATCCCCCTGCCTTCCCAGTCTCCCTTAGTATTCTAAGATCTCAGGATTGGTGCTCAGTCTTCTTTGGAGTTCACTTCAGAACACTTTTTGACACCTGCCACTATTTCTGTATAGTTAATTTGTCTTCTCACTAATTTATTGTTTCTAAATAAAAATAGGTGAGTAGAAGATGATGCCTTTGAGGTATGATAATTTAGAAGATCTCTATCTATGCCTGTATTTATATCTATAGCTATGTCTATATCTAAATCCGTGTGTGTGTGTGTGTGTGTGTGTGTCTTGCTCTGAATGGAGTTTTACTTTGGGGTAAATTAATTAGGAAAATGACCCCATAGTCTGAGGTTTTATAGACATTTTGAAATCAGTTGAGAACATTTTACAAAAGACTGACAGGTGACCTCTTTTTTAATCAAACCTCCTCTCATTGTGGTTACTTGGGCTTTGTCCCACCTCCAGGGGTGTGAGCATTTTCTACCTGGTCTCCATCCAAAATGGTTTCCTGGTGACACATCACATCTGTCATAACTTTCAACAGCTGAGAGGGTTTATTCATGCAGCCTCATTTCGTGTGGCTCCATAACTTCAACCAATACATTTCCCATGTTTCCTTGATTAGCACCAACAGTGCAGCTTCACTAAGCATGCACCCCTGAACAGATACTGCATGTTTCTCCAGGCTCCTGAATAAATCTTCCATTCTTCCTCCCACACAAGCACATCCTGCACCCTAAGTCCGTGAGCTGGGCTTAGGGTGATTTGTCCTCTCATTACTTCACTCGTAGTGGCCGACGTGCCCCTCATTCTGCAAAACTAAAGGGAAACCTTTGAAGACCACAGAATGAGCACTCTTTTGTTTTGTACATTTTTATATAAGGAGTGTATAAGACATTTTGCAGCACAAATTAAAAATATCCGTTTCTTAAAAACACAAATGCACACTAAGAAACAAAGAACAGAAAGCTCATTTCCCCTCCTCAAAGTGAAAATAAGGAACAAAATATATAAAGGATATTGTGAAACAGGAATAAATTGTTCAAAAAGGAAAAGCACTTGGGGGGGAGGGTAAAGGAAGTAAAGAAAACAATGAAAAAAAAAGATAGAATGGAAACAAATGTTTTGTAAATAAGGAGGGGAATAAGGGTTGAAGGGAAAGGAAGGGAATGGGAAAAAGAAGAATCAAGATATATCACACGTAGGAACAAACTCCCTATGATGAATGTCATCATTATGTATATCAAAACTTTACCAATAAGCTTAACAAAAGAAGGATTAGGAGATATGAAAATTATTCTAAAAATAAAACTTAATTCCCTATTTTCCTTTTCATGAGTATTTTAGATATTTTCATAAAACTAGACAAGAAAAGACTTGGAAAATTAGACGTGTGGAAAAGTTACAATATAGGCTATTGGTCAGGCATAATCATGTACATCTGTAATCCCAGGTAGAGGCAAGAGAATTGTTGTGAGTTTAACTCAAGGCTGGCCTGAATACACAGCAAAAGTCTATCTCAAAAAATAATATACTCAAACCATTCATCTGTTCTCTGGACTGAAGTTGGACTGTGTGTCCATTTGGCAAGGCCCCAAATGTATTTTCATTTGGCTGAGGTTAGGCAGTAGGAAGCAAACATAAGGACAGGGATTACCTTGTTGAGGAGTCCACCAAAATGAAAATCAACACGGAGGTTTCCAATGGTAGGAATAATTTAGTATAGACAAATATGTTAGCTTTCTCTTAAGCTTTCTATTTGTTCTACCGGTGAGTAAATGAGTATGTTTTCATAAGCTCGAGTAGTCTGGTATATGAACAGTAAGGAAGTGTTACTGGAGTTTTTCTTTGTGAAGGATGAATGAAAACAGTGAAAAAAACCCCTGGACCACATCTCCCAGCATATGCATCTAAATGAGGTCACTAAGCGTTGCTGAGAGAAACTCACATGTGTGCTGCATACCCAGCACAGCGGAGGCCTTGCTGCAGTTATACATTTGAGAATTGAACTAATAAACATGCTTGTACTTTCTCTGCAACTTTCAGGTAAGACAACTTATCTAGGATGGGATGGGGAAACCAGACTTTCTATTCATCCTGCTGGGGATCTTCAATCACAGCCCCACCCACACCTTCCTCTTCACACTGGTCCTGGCCATCTTCACAGTGGCCTGTGTGGGGAACACGGCCATGGTTCGGCTCATCTACCTGGACGCCCACCTCCACACCCCCATGTACGTCCTGCTCAGCCAGCTCTCCCTCATGGACCTCATGCTCATCTGCACCACTGTGCCCAAGATGGCCGTCAACTTCCTGTCTGGCAGGAAGTCCATCTCTCTGGCAGCCTGTGAGACCCAGATCTTCTTCCATGTGTCTCTGCTTGGAGCTGAGTGTTTCCTGCTGGCCGTGATGGCCTATGACCACTATGCTGCCATTTGCCATCCTCTAAGGTACCCAGTCCTCATGAACCAGAAGCTCTGTGTGCTCCTGACTGAAATTAGAGAACTATCAGTGTCTGGAATTGATAACTTGTTTTTTTAAGTAAAAATTTAAATAAAAACATTTGTTATAAATTAACTTTAAAAAGATCTTCTATCTCCCTCACCCTCTCCCTCTCTCTGTCCCCCTCTTTTAGGTGCTAGAGATGGAAGCCAGGGTCTCCCATGTGGCTGTACCTTGGAGCTACACTCAGTCCTTTTACTTTTTATTTTGAAATAGGATCCAGCTGCCCTTGAAGTTGAATTCCTCTTGCATCAGCCTTCTGAAATTACAGGAATGTGCTACACCACCTGTTTAAAAATGATCCTTCAACATTTCTGGTTCTAACTCTGTCCAAGTCAGCTGTCTTAATGTTCTGCAAGGGGGCTATGCTTTGATAAAACATGTATTTTCCAGTGTTGTCACATGATTATAACCTGCATATCTAAAGCCCCTGTTCCTCAAGAAATGAAAGTGGTCATTACTCCTTTCACAGCAATTGCCTTGATTTTTCTGTCTTGTAATCCAATCTTTAGTTTCATAATATTTTGTATTTTAATTTCATCTTCTTACTAAATCTAGATTTTATGACTAAATGACATGACCATGGGTTACAATGGATTGCATTCCTCAAGCAACTACAAATATTTTGTGGCTAGTAGAATAGTTTCACTATTTTTATTTTTAGTAAAATCAATAGATCAAAAATACAACATTTTATGTTTATAATTTCATAGTTTTGAATATATTCATATACTTGTGTGAGCCTTAACATGAATCTATGTACAGTTTTATTATTCTGAGACAAGAAGTCATAGGTATTAGCATTTGTTCCCCATTCACTCCTGCCCTTGTTCTTGACAATCACTGTATTTTTCCTAGTTTCCAAGTTTATGTTATTGTGTCATATTAACAAAATGTAATAATGAAATTCACTTTGGACTATTGGTACATGCAAACACAATATTTTTATTACATTACCCCTAATACTCATGTTTTTTTTCTTTGCCTTCCTCTGATCTTCTTCCACAAAGCAAATACACTACTTCCTCTGTTCTTTCCCTCTCTCTCTCTTTTTTTTCTCTCTCTCTCTCTCTTCCTCAGCTCATATAAGTAAAGATGACACTTAGCATGATGTACTCCAGTTCCAATTGGCATGGCTTTGCCCACCTCCCATGGGATTTGCTCACCATGATGGTTAAATGTAAACCATTTAATTTCAAAACTCCCTCCCAGAGCGAACATAGAGGCTCACACAGGACTGGAAAGAAGCCCACTAAGTGACCACCACTGACATGACTCCAAATTCTAGGAATGCAAAAGAAAGAGTCTATTCCTTAAAATGTGTTTTAACGTGCTTTAGTGATCCAAGCATTCCACCTCTGCAACCAAGAGAAGAAAAAAATTCTGGCCACTGCTCCAACTGGCAGCAGACCTCAGCGTCATCCACATGGCGCTGTTTTAGGTGCATACAGAATACACAAGTTCTGAGGTTTAAAAGGCTTACACCTTGATTTCACAAGGCCTGGGATGCCAGGCAGTGTGCCCCTGAGAGGGCAGTGAGTGACAATCCAAAGGTACAGTGGAGATCCTAACAGATCCCTCTACAAAAGTCAAAAATGTGGATCATCTAAAAAAATGCCCCAAGAAGGGAGCAAAGCCACCCCCTACCACCACAAAAAAAATCCATGAGATCTATATCCACCAACAGTGCCATGGGGTAGAACGCCATGAGCCCTGTAGAGCTCAGTTTGCCACAGATTGCTTCATGCCCAGGAAGTGCAACTATGGCACTTAACATTTGCCCTGCTGGATTTTATAATTGTTTTGGTTCCAATCCGGTTGTATTCCCATTTATAACTTTTAAAATGACACTGTTTATTGTGTGCCATTGCATGTTGGAAGTGTTTAACTTTGTTTTCGTTTGTACAGGGGCTTGTAGCTAAGGTTTGTCTTACATCTCAGAGGAGACTTGAGACCTGAACTCTTCAGCAATGCTGAAGCTTTTAGGACTTTGGAAACCAAACATCTTTTCATAATGGAACACACGTGAATCTTCAGGGTCCAGGGACAAAATGTTGTTTTTCTAATATATATAATGTTGATAGAATTGATGTTGCTTCTTAAGGATTTCAAGCTGTGGTATAATGTTAAAGTTGCAAAATGTTAAGAATAAACATGTCTTACCTCTACAAATGGGTTTAAAAATTGTTTTTGCTTGTGGAGTTGACAAGGGGTGGATTTTAACAGTTGGTACATTGTGTTAACTTGAGAAGTTTAGAAGTTTAACTAAGAGACTCAGCAGGGCACCAGGATCCTTACTTTGTCAATATCCTCATCCCGGGCAATAGGAGGACACAGAGATTTTGTGAGTGCTATCCCAGCCCCAATGAGGGGTGGGGGATGGGGTGGCAGGGGGTGAGGGGAAGAGTGTGGCCTGTGAACAACATAAAGGAGAAGTAAAGGCTTGCTCTTGCCCCCTTTTGTTCTGGATGCTTTACATGTCTGCTGCCTTAAAGTGTTGCTCCTGCATCATGCCACTCTTGGAGCCAGCTGATGATAAAATAAAACTTCCACAAACAGTGAGCTAAATAAACCTTTCCTCCCCTCATTTTGGGTTATGGATATATGGTTCCAACACCACCCCCACCACCACCACCAACAGCAAAAAGTAACCAAGGACCAGGAAAGAGTCATGGGATAGGTAAGGAGAGAAGGAGCATGAACGTGGAACAGGAGGATGGCTTTACATATGGTCCCATTAAGCGAGGCTCCTGGTTTAATGTCAGTGTCTGGAGGTCAGAAGCAGCACTCACAGTTTACTGTGTCTCTGCCTGAAGCATGGATCCAGAGCCCGCCCACAGGGAGTGAGCTGGGAAGGTCTGATATTCCTCAGGTCATGTGGGTGCCGCTACTCAGAGGCTCAGGGAAATGGGCATGCGGGGCGGATTCTCCAGGTACAACCTGTTGCTTAGCAGTGAGGGGGACCAGGAGAGGCACCCTTCACACAGCCTTGAGAAACAAGAGGCACCAGCGTTCTTAAAGGGCTCTAGGATCGCTCTTCTCTGTGTCGCTGGCCTTATGCTGTGTACATGACACCCAGAAACCCTGCTTCTGTGAAGACTTGTCATTTCCTATAGCACTTTCACACAGATGGGAACACGTGAGGAAACAGCGTTTGTGATGAAATCTGAGCCATGACCTGTAGGCTCAGAGCTGTAGATGTGGCCAGTGCTGGTCACACTGAGGCCCATAAAACCCAGAATGTCTAACTAGCCATGTGCACTCTGCCTTCCCTGTGCCCCAAGGATTTGTTTCTCAGCTTCTAGGACTGAATTTCCTCCCCAAAGGCTGCTTCAGCTGCAGAACTCTGTGCAGGAAGCCAACTATGCCTGCTTGGTGTGGCCTTGGAGTCCACTCAGGAAAATGGGAGAGCACTGCCCCACCTGCATTGCTCTGTCCACAAAGCCAAAGCTGCTGAGGTTAACACTGATCAGCAGATGTCAGCGAGGAATCCACCCTGAGCCACATGTGAAGCACATGGAGTCCCTGGGACAAACCAGGGGGCTAGGATATCACTTTGCTGTATTATTTTGCAAGATTTGCAACAGAACCTAGTCTTTGCATTGAGTTACACTCAGCTCTTTTTAAGTTTTACAGAGACAGGATTTTGCTAAGTTGCTGAGAGAGCAGGCTGAGCTGAAACTTGTGATCCTTCTGCTTCAGCTTTCTTAGAGTGCTGGCATCACAGGTGTGAGGCACTGTGTCCTCTTCCAGCTTTAACATACTGAACAGTAGAGAACTGAGGTGATACAAGAAAGCAAAGGAATTATCTGGTGTGAAACATCCTGACGTTAAGGAACACGAAGTAATCCCTGAAACTGGACTTTTTATTTTGTGACAAAATGTGAGTGGTTGTCGTTTGAGTGCTGCTCAGGACCTGGAGGGGCTCTTTGGGATCGTCTCTGCTCCTACGGGGAGGACAGAGAAAGCAGTCAAAACCGAAGAGTCAGAGTAAACTACATTGCTCCCCTAAAAAAGAAGTAGCAGTGAGAGGAGCTGGGTCACACCCAGGCTCTGGCTGAGGAGGAAGGGGACCCTGAATAATGGGTGGGACATATGAATTTCCTTCTCTGAGTTTCCTGCATTCCTCTGAGGGACTGAAGTGGCCCAGCCCTCCTGCCTGGAATCCAGCGGCCCCTTCCATCAGAACTGTGCAGAAGTTTTCACCCATAGTCTGCTCCATGATAGACCCCATCACACTCCTAGACATCAGGCTATCTATTGGCTGGCGGTAGTTAGAGGACAACCCAGCACACACAGTGTAAGTGAGAGCTGTGAGGGAGAAAGAGAGCCATACCCTGAAGAGGGCGCATGAATTCAGAGCATGCGCAGACGGGAGCACCGGTAGAGGGCTTGTTGAATTAGATCCTGAGAAAGTCCATCAGGAAACAGTGGTGCTCATACTCATCAAAATTCTTAAGTTTCCATACTTATTTTTAATTGTAGCATAATGACATCTGGCTAAAATATGTAGAAAATTATTTTTAAAAGTTTACGGTTCAGACATCTTTTTTTGTTACACATAAAAATAGTTCTTATTGTAACAAATATTCCCATTTGCCTCACCCCACATGTGGTCCACACTAGAGATTCTCATGACCTGCTTCCAGGAGGTCCTGTCCTGCATGTAGCTGTTAAATATGTTAACTACTCATTGCTGTAGTAATTCACCAAGCAATTCGATTTTGTTAATTAAATTAATCAAATTTTAATGTGTTAACTTCTCATTGCTGTAATAATTCACCAAGCAATTCGATTTTGTTAATTAAATTAATCAAATTTTATAACAACATAGTGAATTTAGTGATTTTTGTATCCATCACAATATAGACTGAGTCAAGGAACACTTTTGCAAAGATTGTGCATTTTTACTACAATTTAACTTCTTAAAATTCAATACGAAGCAAATAGTTAAATAATTTGTCATGTGGCAACATACTTTATGTGTTTATGGCTATGTCACACTGTATGCTACTCAAAACTGAAATCAGCAGAAAAATAACAGCAACAAAAACTTACTTGTGATCTAGAGATGTGTAAGTGTTTATATTGAAGTTGAAACATGTATATTTAACAATAATAGTCTTACACCTTTAACATGTTACAAATGATAGAAGAGATTAATTTTAATGTACAACTCTGTAAACTATATAAAATCTACAAAATATTTCAAAATCACACTTGCTACTAATTTAGTTATGTTCTAATATATTTACAAATTTTTTAAAATTAAAGTCAAATAGTATTTAAAAAGAAGAATGATTTTTGCAATTGTGTACTGTAAATATTGCAAATGAATTTTGGTTACTCTATTGAATCAAAGAGTACTTTTGAATATATTTTAAATATTGTGTACATATATATAATGTTTTACAACTACAAATTTTAGTAAATTTAAGTATAGATTACATATTTGCAATAAAAATTTACTGTGATTGGTATAAACTGGAAACATAAAATATGTGGCTTGCTTGTAAAGACTTCATCACAATATATTCCTTCATTAGTTTTGATATATTTATCTACTGAAAAAATAATGATTTGGATATAGTAGATTTAACAGATGTATTTTTAATTAATTCATTTATATAGTATAGTATCTGTAATATACAATAGTGTATATATTGTACCTAAATAATTTTATATTTCATTTTATTATTAAATGAGGATCACTAGAGTATTTTAAAAATACCTATTTTTGTGACTTATATCTATCATTATATACTTTAGAGAAATCTAAACTATCCTGTTAGACCACAGAAAATGCAAAACAATCACCAAATTATTTAAAATACACTGCGTGGCTTTGGTAAATAAAAATTGGTCAGTGTATTGGACCCCTTGAGAAAAAGTGTTTCTTCAAGTGAGAGAAGATGAGTCTTACCAAATTCAGAGATTAGAACAAAAATTAAAGTTAAAGTTACAGTTTATGCTCCTCAAGTAGAGATAAAACTTCCAAGATAAAGGACAGGTTATTGCATTTTAACCATAGACAAAATAAAAAAAAAAACAAAAAAATGCTGCAGTATGGACCAAGCTTTGCTAGAATCTTGGCTATTACAAGACACTATTATCATTGAGATTGGTGTCAGGTGGCATTTATTGCATGCCTGCAGTCAAGTGACTAAAATCCCAGAGTGAAAACATGTCATTCACAAGGACAAACCTTTCCATGATACAAGTCTGCAGGCCCAGAAACCAAAAACCTGTGAGAGTCAGTCAATACACAGCCACAGATCCTATGAGGGAGAAGTTTTTTTTTCATTCCCACCAAGCCCTGAGTTTAGACTCCGCAGCAATGCCTCGCAGGTTAACAGGAGCGGGTGAGATGGACCAGGAGCAGAAGGTTCACGCAGACAGCTCACATCAGCCTCATCTTCTTCCCAAGGACACTCCTGACGGCAGGCCATGGGGAGAGCCCCTGAGTGCGGTCCACTGATGAGAGCTCCGCACAGGAAAGCCGGGCGCACAGGACAGCAGTGGGACTGTGACTCCCTCAGGGCTGACTCTGACCTCAGTGGCCAGGAAAACCCTTCCCAAGCGCAGCACTTTCACAGTGCGCATGTGGTCCTTCCTGTGCAGAGAGACGACGCCTCCAGGTTAGACGTCAGGGTGTGTAGTGAAGTGGCAGAAATACCTGCACAGCTGGGAGGGTAAGGAGGTAGTAAGACTGGAATCAGGGAGGTGTAGAGTGGACGTAAGTGGAAGTATCCGGCCCAGGGCAGAGGCAGTGGAAAATACTTTACACCTCCTTAACACACTCCTGGAGAAGAGGTGCTAAACGTCCCAAGGAGAATGACACTGCCTGTCCATCTCCACTGTTCTCTATCATCAGCCTTGCCTGCAGCACGCGAAGGGCACAGAGACAAAGCGGCACTGGGGAGAGAAGCAGGCGATGAGGGACACAGCAGCCCACTCGTGCTTGCCCAGCCGGTACTCAAATTCCTGTATTTCCACTGTTTGTCCAGTTCAGTCCCAGGCTAGATTTCCCGCACGCCTTAGGCATCAGCCATGGCACCCTTACCCGCTCTTGAGTGCCGTCCTTCGTGGTCATTGCTCCTAAAACTCTCCTTAGCCTAGCATCCGCAGGAGGTGAAGGCTGCCACAAAAGCTCAGGTAGTGCTGTGTCCTTAGAGCACCACCTTAGGGTGCTGCGGGCAGAAGGCAATGTGTGAGGCACCAACACACGGCCATTTACAGACAGCCACCACGGGGCGGCACTAGTGAGTAGACTGCCTGGGCTCTTTTCACTAGGAGGCTCCTGGGGGAGAAGGAAGTCTCCTCCTGACAGCCCTGCTCTGGTTTGCAGACCCTGGCTCCCAGCTGGCCAGAGTTCACCTTCTCAGAACAGGGAAGGAAATGGTGCTGTGGTGCGAGACGGGGCACTGCTTGTCTACAGAGCCTGAAGGTGCGCTCTCCTGAAATAAAGACGATGGTGCCAAATCAGTGGGTAAATGAACGCCACGGGATAAAAGACTAAATTCATGCACAGACATTCCTGAAAAGGAAACAAAAATTTTGTGTAAACAGATGAAAAGTTAGCAACAGTAATCAGGGAATACAAATTAGAAGAGACAATTGCAATCTAACTTAAAAAATACTTTAACACTGTCTAATATCTAAGAATCAAAAACATGTCAGAATTGATAGTGGGTGCGAACTATTTTGGAAAGCAGCAGACATCATGTACAAATGAGTGCTTTAAAAGACTGTTTTAAGATTGAACTTTTAGTTACATGCATTCATAAATCTCATGCACCTGCCTTCTGGGAAATATGCACAGGATTTTCATGAGGTCATTGTTAATAACAATTCTGCCCTGGAGGAGACGAGCCTGCAGGTGTTACCGTGGAACCAAAGGGCTGCCCTGGGACAGCCATCCTTATAAACCCACGATAAGCTGCGGCAGCTTTCCTGCCTCTGGGATCTGTTCCAAGCTCTGATGGAACCTCACACAGCCCTGGAGGCCAGTGCTCAGCGGTGCCTGTGAAATGTGACCACACCGAGGAAAACAGGAATCTACAGTGTGGATTCTCCTTCTTCTCCCTTTAACAAAAAGGAAAATTGATAGATCTCAGCTGAAGAAATCGGGGAGACCATATATCCACAAGTACATTGTTAAGTGTGGGTGGTAAAGAGTCAAATCCTGGTGTTTCCAGTTGTACTGCTGTGGATTCTGGTTCCCAGTGATAAGAAGGCTGAGGAGGGCATTTTCCCTTAGGAAATGTCCTTCCTGAGCGTACAGGAGTAGCAGTGATTAGAGACCAAGATGTGACCACAGGTGACTGCATCCCTCCCCATGCACATGGACTCCTCTCCCCTCCAGACACCTGGGAAAGGGTCATAAAATAGGGTTGCATGGCTAGGAGTTTCCCTCACTGTGGTCCATTATGAGAAGACTGCAGAGCTGTGAAACCATAAACTGAGTGATTCAGCTGATGTTTGAAATCAAAGTTTCAAAGTAAACAATATTTTGAGTTTTAGTTTTCATGGAGCAATGTCCTTGCTGTGCGACCCTCCCTGAGGCCCTGCTGTGCGACCCTCCCTGAGGCCCTGGGGTTCCTCCTGGCCCTGCTCAGTGGAGCCCTGTAGAGCCAGACCGCTTGGGGTTCAGGAGGAAGCCAAGGGGAGCTGCTGCTCCTCTGCCTGAATCTCCCTCCCCACTGAGGGCTGGATGTGAACAGGGTGATTGCACAGGGCCCCTGGCCTGCAGTGAGCACAAACTGTGTTTGTGTTTCACACCCATGGGAGTGAGGGGCTAAGAAGCAAAGGAGGGATTAGCAGGAGGGGTGACAGAGGAAGATGGATGCACATGGTGACTCACACTCCCCTGCAGTGTCTTACACACTGAAATCTGTCTTACACAGCAGGCAAAGGATCAGCAGTGCTGCAACTATTAGAGGAGAAACCACCTCAGGGTAAAACGCTTCCCACTCTCACGCCTTTGTACTAACTAATACAACTGAAAATGACTGCTTAAAATGCTATCTGGTGGATTACTATTTAGCGTCATTAAATCCTTCCATATTAGGTATTATGACATCAAGAAATACTAGACATAACATCTCACCAGCTGTCTAGGCCTGGGAGCAAGGTTGGCACTGCAGCCCCTCCTAACCACTGCTGGGTGTGTTTCTGTCCCTGTGTTGCCCTGCACATATGTAAATTTATATGCACTCTAAACTGAAGAGAGTGTGAGCCCTACTGCTCAGGAGGCCATCAGTAAAGTGGGGAAACATTAGCTGAGGACACAACTGACTGCCTGGTAGCCTAGATAAACAGAGAATTTGATTATTTTTTTCCTTCGGAGCAGTGGGAATGGAGATGGTGACTAATGGGCCAGTGGTGCTAACCCATGCCAAACACATTCCGGTACAAAGCCTGGGAGGGAGAAGCCTTAATTGGAAGAGTTTTATTCAGAGACTGGTTAAATCAGACCTCTGGGAATGTGCCTGTGAACTTTTAATGAGTTTGTTAATTCTGAGTGTCTGTAGTAAGTAATTAAACAGTTTCCCTGTTAATTAGCAACAATTAAGCCTGGGCTTTTTCCTCTTGCAACTAGTGGTTGCAAGAGGGGAAATATCAGGATCAATAAGAGACTTTTATTCACAAACTCAAAGGCAAACAGGAATGTGTGCTTTCCATGGTGAGAGTTGATGGAGATAGTCTCAGAGCAGAGAAGTAACTTTTCTCTAAAATATGCCACACTAATTAATTGCTTCCAGCATCTGCTTGGAATTCAGTAGTCATGACTTCCAAGAAAAGCTTTTAACTTTAAAATGTGCCCTCCTCCTGCCCTACTATGAAGGCTTCAGGCCAAAATGGAGTGATTTAAAATCACAGATACAAAAGAAATTAATTAACTCTGCAGTTTTAAATCAAAACCAAATTTCCCTTCAATATATTGGGTCTAAACCATTAATTTTAGCAAATGCCTATGGGTTGCTAGTTTATCTAAGATGCATATATCCCTAAAGCTTTCTTAATGTTACTTCACAGAGTTTAATATTTAAACATACGATGTGTCATGTGTAGTATTATGAACTTGAAATTTTTCACAGCAGATTTCAATGTGGTAGGTTTAGAGTAAGGCAGTGTGTTTGTGATTCCACATGAATTTCTGCACTGCACTTCATTGTATAAAACAGACCATGTGTTTATGAATTGCCACATTAGAGATGTGAGGTTTTGTTCCCACAAACAATACTGCAATGCTACATAAAAATAATTCTCCTAACTATCTCTAAATGTTGCAATGTTACAGCAATTTGGTCATAAATTGTCATTTTCTGTGAGTATTCTGTTTGTGGACTGGAAAATGACTTCTAGTAAAGACAGAGTATTGCTTCAACGTTTTAAAAGATAATCTTATAGTATAACAGTGTAAGTGATAACATAATAGGATGTTTTAAATTAATTGATATAGAGGTGACATCAGTGAGATGGTAGAGTGAGAAATTCTGTCCCTCATCTTCCTATAAAATGCAGGTAGACAGTGACTAATGCTTAGAAATAGTCCTCGGTAGACTGAGTGACTCAGCTAAGCCCCTGCAGCAATGCAAGGGAGTAGAAAGTGGAGAATGAACAGATGGACACAGGCCCACCTGAGACACCCAGAGAAACCCAGGGCAAAGGAGGAGTCAGGACTGTGGTCCTCACCCACACATGGCGGTGACATTGTGGCTTCCAACGGCTTGTTCTGTCTTAGACCTCAGCAAATTTAACCACAGAGTGACCAGGGCCCATGCCTGCCCTCCAGAACGAGCCACTTACTGCCTCCTACTTAGGGCACACCACTCCTCAAATCTCCACCTGCACCACGAACCTTGCACCATGGCCGTTCTGCTCACACCCATCCTTCGCATTATGGTGATAGCTGAGCTCTGGGGGTCTTCTTCAGAACCCTTGGCTGTGGCCACTGCAGTCTGACTTTACTGCAGTGGCCAGACAGCTTTCCTTCATTATAATGAAATAGGCAAGGTGGTTAACACAGCAGGCGGATCCCATGACACTGCAGGTCAGACAGCTTTCCTTCATTATAATGAAATAGCCAAGGTGGTTAACACAGCAGGTGGATCCCATGTCCTGGTCATTGTTACCACTGCTGTTCAGACCCAGGATTTGTGGTCTTTCCACATGAGTCCCTGCTCCAGACCACAGGCTCATCAGTGCTCCACAGGGGCAGTGGTCCAGGCAGTGGTGCTACTTCCACTGTGAGCTTTCCCAGGAGCAGAATGGGGAGCAAGCCTGGTGCCCTTGATTGCATTTCCCCTGCCAAAGAGCAAAAGTCAGAGCAACACCAGCAATGGTTCCCTCTAAAGATTCTGACCGCCCTCACTGCTGTGGACCATACCTGAGGCCTGTGTGCTGAGAGCCCTGAGATCTGGGTGGATCATGACCTCAGACAGCAGAGGGACAGGGTACAATGTCACTCTCTCTCATTATAACTAAAACCACCCCACCACTGCCAGCTGTCACTCTCACACCCAGCTATAGCTGAAGGTCATTGTCACAACACACAGCCCAGAGGTCTGAAAGAGGTGACCACCTTTGATCTATCAACTACACATACAATTTTAAAGACAAGTAAAAGATATTTCAACATGTCCTGATTATTAAATGTAGTCATAGTAATAATATAGTAGTTCAGATATTTAATAATTTTGCAATTATGTATGGCATTGTGTTTGTTTCAATGATGCATCTCTTAATGTGTTTAGTAGTAAGTTGTTGTTTTTGCAAACTATTGTGAGTACTTCAACATCAATGGAGGATGAATTAAATAAATTCAACGTTAAATAAATGCATTACAGAGAGAATATTTTAAGTACATACATTGCACATTATCATTCTATCGTTCAAATACATCTGTATTATTTTTTTCATCATGAATTATGGTAACTAAAAACAAATACTTAAGTGATAATCTTAAAATATTAAAATCAGTTGTTATTAATGAATAATTACCATAATGACATTCTAGAATTATTAAAAGAAACAGGCATAATACAGGAGACAGGGCTGGACAGGGCAGTGGTGGTGGGAAAACTGCCTCCCCTGTATGACTCTGGGGAGCACAGCTGTGGTGGAATGGGGTCACCGTGCTTGGTGCTCACACTGCACATGAGTAGGAAGAAACACGGCTGCGTGAGGAGTCAGTAAGGAGCCAGGTGTGCGGTGCCCAAACTCTGGGAGGCAGATGACTTGGGGCCTGTGCTCACTCCTAGGTGCATGAATCAAAGGTCAGGTGCTGTCTCCTCACTCTGAACATCATCAGTACAAGCAGTGGCTTAGACACCTGTGACACCCAAGGTGCACACTGACGTTCTGAGAGCCAGGAGCTGTGTGTCCACCGCCTCCCAGCCTGACCCATGAAACACTGAACCTTTGCATGTGAAGGGCCTGATGCAGCATGGACATTTGTCCCTCCTCAGGAGCAGGGCCTGTAGGCCAACTGAGCACCACTCACTGGGGTGGCTCGTGGGGCCCTGAGCTCCGTGACTGAAGGGCTTCTGAGTGCTCAATGGTGTCACCCTCCAGGGACATGGATTGAGTGCACCCTGTGCTCTGTGGTCTGAGTGCATCCTGTCCCCTAGTATGGCCCACATAACCCAAAGCTCTGCTTGTAAGAGGTCAGGAAGGCACAGTTGAAGTGATGCGTGTGGGAGGGATTCGGGAGGCCTGGGCAGCTGCCCCCAGCCAGGTGCACAGACTGGAGCCAGAGTGCAGTAAAGTGGCTGCCACCTTACTCCTCCATGGCATGTGCAGCTCTGCCAGTGTGCATCCCTCCTGGGGCCAGGCCTCTGCCCTCCCTGCAAACTGAAACCACAGCCCCGAGAGTAGTGGGCACAGCCATGAAGAGGAGGCTCTGATACCCTTGCCCCTGCAGGGGGACTCCAAATCTTTATCTCATGCTTTTGTCCAGCTCCTCTATCATTTTTAACTTTGTTTTGCTTAAGATCTTTTTCATTTTTGTAGTTTAAAAAGATATTTTCTCTCTCCCACCTAAGTGTCTCATTGACCTGCTTTTAATGATAAATCTTACTGTTAAGAATTTTCAGGCTTTGGACTCCTGGGAAGATGACAGATTGATAGGTAGCACAGTAGAGAACTTCTATGAGAGAAAAAAACTCAGCTGCTAGAATTTAACACCATGGACAAGACCAGATAAAAGCAGAGGGATTCTCACGACCCAGGAGGAAACTGAGAAAAAAGAAAAAGAAAGAAAGACAAATGAAAGAAAGAAAGAAAGAAAGAAAAAGAAAGAAAGAGGAAAGAAAGAATAAAACAGCGATGGAAGGCTGGAGCTAGATGTGCTCGCACCAGAGCTGGTCCTGCCTATACTGGGCACCTCTTGGAATCGGGAGACTCATGACCCATCTGAATTCGCAGTCATGCCAAAATTGGGGGTTGGTGAGCCCAAGACCCTTGGCAGGAGGATGTGCCACAACAGGGAGCGGGAAACAGTGTGGCAAGCTGCACTAACCCTTGGTGAGTGCTTGGAATTAGGACCTGCGGAGGGTGTGACGGGCTGGATGACATATTGGAGTTGGGCAAGAGGGGCCTGAACTGGCAACCACAGTGGCATCAGTCGGCAGCTCCTGACTGGTGAGATCTGCTTGGTCTGGGTCGCGCCCCTAGTCAGGACCCAATAGCCAGGGATGAAACTGTCCTGAACCTGTAACATCCACAGGGCACAGACTAACATGGTGAAGGCACTCACAGTTGACTGGCTCAGAGGAGAGGGGCCAGCCCACATCACCCCTGCATGCTCCTCACAGATCAACAGCACACTGGAGAGGGCAGCAATCCACTAGCCAGCACGCTTCAGAAAAACCATAAGCAGTATGGAAAGAACCTGAGACCTCCACCATACACCCATCTGAAAGAAACCAGAAACATGACAAGAAACATGACAAGAGAAAGAAACTAGAAAAAGCCTCCAACCACTGACCCAGGGAAAATAAGTCCAGGAGAGGTAAATGCAGAAGAGATCAAGGACAGCAAACATGCAATATCAGACACCACATCAGCCGACCTAAAGAAATATCTTTGTGACATCATAGATGAAGTTAAAATTGAAATTCTAACTCAAGTGAAGCAAGATATAAGAAGATTAATAAAAGAAATGCTAAGCACCTCTCAAAAAGACACAAATGGAAGACTGGAGGAACCCAAAAAAAGGAGAGAAACCTTTGATGAAGAATATAAACAGAATCTAGAATACATGAGACAGATCCAAAGAGATTACCAGGAAATTAAAAGCTCCATTGAAAACTGGCAAAATTTCTTGACAGAAACTAAAGATAGACTTTCAAAACTTGAAGATAGATTGGCAAGGTATGATCAAAAAAGGAAAGAGTTCTTAAAATAACAAGGAACCAGGAAGTAACAATACAAAGGCTCGAAGATGACAAGATGATCTATAACTTAAGAATAAAAAAGATGAGCGAAGAAGCAGAGGTAAATACAAATGAAATACAAAGGTTATTCACACAAATAATTAAGGAAAACATCCCAAGCATAGGAAAAGGAAATGATATTCAGATATATGAGGCATACACAACTCCAGTCAGCTACAACAAAAACACATTTACACCCAGACACATAATCAAAATCCCTTCTGGGTATTCAATATAAAATCAATATAAGATCAATATAAGAACAGAATATTAAAAGCTGTCAGAGAAAAGAAACAGATCACCTATAAAGGAAACACAAATCACAGCAGACTTCTCGACACAGACTATCAGACTATCAAATCAAGAAGAGCTTGAAGCAAAGTATTCCAAGCCCTGAAAGAAAATAATCTCCAGCCCAGATTGATGTATGCGGTAAAACCGTTTCTAGAAATTAATGGAGAAACAAGATGTTTCCATGACAAAGAGGAACTGGGGGAATTCATGACCACCAATCCAACCCTACAAAAACTCCTGAAGGACATTCTAGAGAGAGATAGAAAAATCACCAGGATTCCAGGTAGAGAGGCCTCAATGAGAGGGGCAGACAGTGGAATGAAGGAGAAAAGTAAACAACCAATGGCAGAAAAATAGCATAGCAGAGATGAGACAGAGAAGATTGGCTAAAATCTCTAACACAGATGACCTGGATACACTAACAAAAAGAAACACAGGCAGAGTAGATCAGGAGATAGGGTCCATCAAGACGCTCAGAATAGGAAATAGAATCAACCTGAAAGAGGGTTAATGAACCGAATGTCAAAGATGAGAAAACAATGCTTTATGTGACAGGGAACCAGACAGAAATAGGGACAGCTCATCTAGAAACTGCAGATAGGTTGAAAAGTCATGGCACTTTTGTGCAGTGGAGAATTACTCAGCTATAAGGAAGGAGAACCTTGAGGCTTTAGTAGGTAAAGGAATAGAGCTCAGGATCAAGCTCAGGGGTAAAAAGGCTCAGAACCACTTAGGTAGATAGTGAGCTGCCCCCTAATCTAAAAACTAAAGGAGTTAGTGGGACCCAAAATGTACAAAGCACCCTGAGAAAGTGAAAGAGGAATTGTCTAAAAAAGGGAGGCAGAGGACATTGTTAACAATGTATCAGGATTTAAAAGCCACTTTATTCTTATCCCTCTGTTTAGCTTGATTTTATTCTATTCCAGTCTGTCTACTTGTACTAATTTGAAAGCACAGACAGCTATCCTAAAAATAGCAGGGTATACTACGGAAACTATCTTTAATTTCCTATTAACTTGAACAGAAGGCCTGTATTAGGTACACTGTCTTACTATGACTGACCTTATTTGAATCTGGTTTGTTAGACTGCTGTTTTGTCTTGACTGATTTTATTTGAATCTTGTATGCTTGATAGTATCAAGTCTGAGTGTAGAGGCAACTGCTCTGAAGATGACAGGATTCAACAGGATACCCATTCAGGTTTGATTATTAACTGCTTTTGAAGACATATAATATCCCCAATGTTTTGTTTTTATTACTATTGCTAAGTACTGTTGTTTTTGATTATACTATGCCCAATGATATAGATAATTCTATTGAAAATAACAAAAGACATCATAGTAACTACTGTAGATCACCTAATATTGTGGTTCTATATGACTTTTGTTTCGTGTCTTTCTAGTAATTTGTTTTGTCTTATTGTGATTTGGTTTTCCCTCTAATACAGAAAGCATAGGTATACATGTAGAGATTCATGCATGCGTAGAACTTCTAAACAGTTTCTGAGAATTGATTACTGTTATTGTAAAAAAGAGAGGAAAAGAAAGCACTCTAAAGGATATAACTGCGTGTATGTTTAAGAGTGTAGGAGTGAGAACCATATTACTAAGTTTTTGTTGGATAGGTGAACAGAACTGTTTTCAGTCTCACTGTTTGAATGTCCACTTTGTATGCTTTACTTATGTAACTTGAACAACTATTTCTAAGAGGAAAATATGTAATTATCAACTAGTGATTTCTTAGTTTTTTCTTTTTTTGGAAATTATGTATCATTTCTACCCTCTTTCTGTTTTTTATTCTTTAAATAAAAAAAAGAATTTTCATCCTTTCAGGTTATTCTGTAATATTTTGTCCCCATCTCTCTTTCCCCCTAACATCATTATAGTTGATGGTTTTGTTGCTGTGGGTCCCCAGATAGTTTGTTTCTTCACTGTGATTTCTACTGTTAGTTTCCTTCCTCTCCAGTAGAGAAGATCACATACAATAACTAACCTGCAAGTAATAATGATGGCTAAGGAGGACCTGCATTCCCACCCCCGAATAATCACTGTCTTTGCAATAAGAAAGAAATAACTCAGCTTTTGTGTATGTCACTTCTAAAAGGGACCTTGTGCATGTACAGTACCAGGCCGAGAACACATTATGGACAAGAATGGAGAGCCACAGAGGCCAGGGATTTAGCTCACTGGCTCAGGCACTTGCCTGGTAAACATAAGGTTGTGAGTTGGATCCCTGATATAAAAAAAAAATAGAATACAGAACCACGGTGGTAGCATCCCACATACTCTATTTGCTATATATTCTTAATTAAATGTGTGCATTTATACAAACACTGTCTTCATGCTCTGAAAGAGTATATACAATATCAATACTCACCCTAACAAGGAGAGAACTATTGGAAACCTACAGAAACAAATTCATTCAGAATTAATTTTAATACTTCACATCAAAATAATAGTCAACTGCACATTGTTAACAAAATGAAATTTTCCAGAAACTTCTGTGTAAATGTTCAGAAGACATTCCAAGGTTTATAACTGATGAAAATCTTAACATAGAAACACACACACACATACACACAAACACATAAAACATGAGAAAACAAGATACAAAATAATTTCATACCAATATCTATGGATTCAACAGTTAAAGCAATGTTGGACAATGAATTAAAAAACTGATTGTTAAAACAATGAATTCCAAAAGAATATAAAAAAAACTAAAATAACTGAGAAATTAAATACAAGATATGAAAAAGCACTTCCATAAGGAGATTTTTGAGAAAAAGAAAACCACAAAGAAATTTTGGAGAAGGAAAACTCTAATTTGTGTATCAATACATAACTATAATCCCATAAGTAATACAGATGAGTAAGGCAGTGAAAGTTTTATCCCAGTCTGTCTAATTTTACAGCTTCATGAAGCCCTGTTTTAAAATATTTTCATAATTTCTAGTAATTTTGTGTGAAGACTCTATGTTCTTTCTATCTCTTGTGCTGAAAAGGCAAAAAGAACCTCAATAAGCTAAATACAAACTTCAGTTTAAAGACTTATCACTAGATCAAGCAGAAAAAAAAGAATATCAGTTTTTAAACATAAGATACACTAATACAGAGAAAATCTATATAAGAATCTATAAAAAGAACATACAAGACTCTGTTACTCAATTACAATTAATCATACAAACAAAACAGAATTGCAAGTTGGTGTTAAGGAGCAGATGTACTGTTTAATGACCTATAAGAGCTTTTCAGTTAAATGGTATCTGAAATTTTCTAAAATCTTATGGTTGAAATGAACATTCAGGTACTGAAAGCAATTGTAACTCAAAAGAATGATAATTACAAAAATTGACCATTGGATATTAGAGTTGAAATCCTTACATTATTGAAAGTTTCAAAAGAGAATATCAATTAAGATATAATAGTAAACTCAGCAGAAACACAGCATATTTCTCAGCAGAGACTCTAAATATCAAGAGGACAAAGGATGTCATAGAAGCAGATGAAAAATAAAATAATTGCCAACATTGGTTACTATATCCTGCAAAGAATCTTTCAGAATTAAAAAAAAATCATCTTTCATGTCAGCAGAAATTAAAGGAATTCATGATTACTTGAGCAAGTTTGCATGGAGTAATAAAAAGAATAAAATTCTTAAAGGTAAGTATGAACACAACAGAGTACACAGGAAAGAATAACTGTCATTAGAAGAGCAAACTAAGAGAACAACAAATACTTTTAAACAATAAAAAGCTCAGAATTTATAATTAAAAGACACATATTGACAATTTGGAACAAAACAAGGAGCCTTCTACATCTTTCCTGTGAAGAAACACATCACCAGCACAAATACACACATGCTGAAAATGAAAGGATGGAAAATGATATTCCCTGCCAGCATACTTATACTGATACCAGATAAAAGAGCCGTCAAGCTAAATTTAACAAGAAAAGACATAAACACACTGCATGCTGTGATGGAGCAATCCAATGAGACCCTGTCATGATTATAAATATATATGCAATGAAGTTTGTTGATTTCAACTTTTTATAACTAATATCAATGAACATAAAAGATAAGCTCCAGTGTAGTACTTGTGGTTAAATTCAATACTCTACTTTCATAAATACATACATCATCTAGAACCTTCCCCCTGAATCAACAAGAATCAATGTAATTACACTACTGTATCACTCAGTTGTACTTAACAGGTGTTATCAGAATTTTCTTTCCATGCAACCTGTCTTCTGGACACCCTGCTGTCTCTCTTAGGCAGATTTTATTCTTTTTGATAATTTCTTCCTTTCAATATATGCTACTCTTACCTTGAATAGCAAAGGCAATGCTGGGTAACAAAGGCAAGGCTGACTTGAAATCCCAGACTTGAAATTATACTGCAAAGCTGCTACAATAAGATCAGCATGGTACTGGAAATAAAACAGATCTGAGAACCATTAGGATAGATTCAAAGGCTTTGAAAACATCTACAAACATATTCAGCCACCTGCTCTTTGACAGAGGGGCCAAATATGTTTATTGGAAGAAAGATGGCCTCTTTAATAAGTGGTGTTGGAAAGCTGACTTTCTACATGCCAAAAACTTGAGCTAGACTCACGCTTATCACCATGCACTAAAGTCAAAGTGGATCAAAGATTGAAATATTAAGACAGAAACATTAAAGCTACTGGAAGATAAAGTGGGTAGAAATATCAAGGACATAGTGGTAAGGCAAAAGCTTCACAGACAAAAATCAAACTGCATGGGATGTACTTCAAAGAAATAGCACCTGGGATCTCATCTTATTAAAAAGTTTTTGCACATTAAAATAAGACACCAAAAAAGTGAAAATAAAATCTATGAATTGGGAAAATATTTTTTGCAAACTTTCCCTCAGACAAAAAACTTTTATCTAGAATGTATTAAGAATTGAAAAAAATCAGGACCCACAAATTCAAAGACCTTATCCAAAAATGGCCATCTGAGATGAACTCAAAATTCTCAGACGAAGAAATAAAAATGGAAAAAACAATATGAAAAAATTATCACTCAAGAAATATGAATTAAAACAACACTTAGATATCATCTCACTCCAGAAAGAATGGCTAACCCCAAGAAATTAACCAATAACAAAGGATAGAGGTGCTGTGGGGAAAAACAAACCCTTCTCATTGTTGGTAGGAGTGTAGACTGGTACAACCACTGTGGAAATCCACATGGATATTCCTTAAAAATGTAGGATTTGAGGTTCAACTTGAACCAGCTATTGTCCTCCTGGGTATCTTCCCAGAAGAACTGAAAACATCATACCACAGTGATGTATGTGTATCCCTGTTTATAGCTGCACAGTTTGTCATAACCAGATCTTGAAAACAACTCAAATAGCAATCAACTGAGGAATGGTTAAAAGAGATAGGGCCAGGGGTTAGCTCAGTGGTGTAAGAGCCTGTCAGGCAAGCTCGAGGTTGTGAGTTCAATTCCCAGTACCAAAAAACAAATAAAAGAGATATGGTATTTTTATATAATGGAATACACTAGTCAGCCATAAAGAATGATAAATTCAAGACTTTTTTTGGTACCAAGGATCAAACTTATGACCTCATGCTTGCCAGGCAGGCACTTGTGCGACTGAGAAAAATTCCTGGCACAAACTCAAGATGGATACAACTAGAAGCCATACTCATATTTGAAATAAACCAGACTTATACGTGTAAATGAGGTATCTCTCACTAGTGCAAGAAAATGGAAGAGCAAATGTTACAATAGATACAGAAAAGGGAAAGACACTGCTCAAAAGGAAATTATATTGTTTGATCAATCTGTTTGTATCTGACAAACTGTGCAACTGTATCTGATAAACTAGTTTGAAGATAACAATGCGTGATATAACAACAGTTAACGTCCTATGTTTTTAAATCCTGTACAGATATTGTTACTGTTTTGCTGTTTTTGTTGTCATTCTGCATTTGTTGTGGTTTTTGATTGTTTTTGTTCCTTGATTTTTGTGTTTTAACTCTTTAAAATAAAAAAATCTCTTAAAAATAGGAATTTTCTTTCCAGGAACAGCTCATTAAACTACCCCCAAATATACTAAAATTGTGTGTTATGCCTTAATTCAGTATGTACAAAAAGATAAAATATCTCATTGTATGTCAGACCACAATGGAAGGGTAATTGATAATAACAACAGTTACAGGAAATAGAGAAGTACTTGAGGGTTAAACAAAACACTTTTGAATAAGCAGTGTCTTTGAAGACAAAATTACAGAATCAAGTAACTTGGAAATAAAACACAGTGGTAGCTATGGAAACACTGAAGTTATTCCTAAGGTATTTATTTGAATGAGTACATATGATAGCACATTAGGGCAGTATCAAACAGGTAACCTAATGACACATGTCAATGTAGTAAAATAACAAGTTCACAAGCTTCAATCCAGTTTGTGTATAACTATTAAATACCAGAGCTGAAGATAATGGAAAAACAACTAACCAATACAAATGACTATTGAAACTATGAAGAAAACATGAGTTCTTTGAAAAGATAAAACATTGATAAACCCTTAAAGTTACATGAAAGGAGTAAAAGCCTTTTATTATCCACATTAAAGCTTGAAACACACTTTTGTCATTTAGCAATTATTGCCAATTTGACAAGAAATTCTACATAAAACAACAAAAATTGATAAATATTCAAATCTCAGACACTTGAAGAATTTCTTCCTATGTGTTTATGTTAAATTTTTCACATTATGTTTTAATATAGAAGTTTGCTACCCAATTCAATCCAAACTGTCAAAGACATGAGACACATTCTGGTGATTCACTGAATGAATAATAAATAGAGAAAACACACGAACCCTTAATACTTTGAGATATAATGGTACTGGGAGACTCTGAAAGGAATGACACATTTTCCCCAATGAGTTGACACTTAGCACTCCAAAGGATTATTTTTTTTAATTTATTTTTTTAAATTTTATTTTAAAGAGAATAAAACAAAAGAGGGGAGAACAGAGCAGATCAGAACAGGACAACATAGGCAACACAGTACTTTACATTAAGACAACCCGATATTAACAGTAGCTATCACAATATCTCTTACTCTGCTATAGTTGAGCATAGTTTCAAATACAATAATATCAAACATAACAAAATAGTATAAAACCATTCAAAGAGTGAAGAATTACAGGGCATTCTGAACCAAATAACAGAGAATGATCAATGGGTACTATAATATCTCATTTTCAATAAAAAATTTTGTTTATACTATCACACATATTCAAATCCCAAGAAGACACAATGTGATAGATAGAACCAATGGTAGTAGAAGAATAGAAGCATGGTAGGACTTCTGAGAAGGATGATATTATATCAGCAATAGCTGTCATAATGTTTTGTTTTCTTCAAAACAGCTGTTCATACCATCATGCATGATATAGTCAAACAAAACAGAATGAAACCATTCCAACTGATGAATGAAAATATTGAAAGGCTTCAAAGTTATGAGATGGGGACTCATGCTTACCATAAAATCTTATATACTCCTATCAACTCTCATACTAGGGAGACTGTACCATATTTACACATGTGAGTCTGGTTTATTTTGCTTATGAGCATGACCTCAAGTGTGTCCATTTATTTATAAATATCTCAATGTGGTCATTCTTTATAGCTGAGTAGTACTCCATTGTATAAAAATGCCACAACTTTTTTATCCATTCATCAGTTGATTAGCACTTAGGTTGTTTCCAAGATCTGGCTATTACAAATTGTGCTGCTATAAACATGGGTGCACATATATCACTGTGGTATGATGTTTTCAGATCTTCTGGGAATATGCCTAGAAGTGGAATAGATGGGTCAAATGGGACTTCCATACCAAGCTTTTTGAGGAATCTCCAGACTGATCTCCACAGTGGTTGCACCAGTCTACACTCCCACCAACAGTGTAGAAGAGTTTCTTTTTCCACACAGCCTCTCCAGCACTTGTTGTTGGTAGTTTTTTCTATCCTGACCATTTTTCTGGGGTGAGATGGACTCTCAGTGTGGTTTTAATTTGCATTTCTCTAATGACTAATGATGATGAACACTTTTTCATATATTTATTTGCCATTTGAATTTCTTCATCTGAGAACTGTGTATTCATTTCAGATATCCATTTTTGGATTGCATCTTTGAATTTCCACCTGAGAAAGACCCAACTAAAAAAGAAAACTATAGGCCAATCTCTCTAATGAACAAAGATGCAAAAATTCTCAATAAAATATTAGCAAACAGGATGCAGCAAATCATCAAGAAAATTATTCACCCTGACCAAGTGGGTGAATCATCCCAGGAATTCGGAGATGGTTCAACATATGTAAATCAATAAATGTAATCCACCATATCAATAGAGCCAAAAGCAAGAACCACATGATCATCTCTATAGATGAAGAAAAAGCTTTTCATAAGGTCCAACACTCATTCATGATAAGAACCTTACAGAGAATTGGAATAGATGGTCTTTACCTCAATATGATAAAGGCCATCTATGACAAACCTACAGCCAGCATCATACTAAATGGTCAAAAACTGAAAGCCTTTACCTTAAAATCGGGTACAAGAAAATGATGTCCCTTGTCACTGCTCCTATTCAACAGAGTACTGGAAATACTAGCCAGAGCAATTAGAAAAGAGAGAGAAATAAAAGGATTAAAGATAGGAAAAGAGGAAGTTAAATTATCATTGTTTGCAGATGACATTATACTTTACATAGAAGACCCCCAAAATTCCATTGAAAAACTGCTAGATATAATAAATAAATTCAGCAATGTAGCTGGATACAAAGTCAATACTAAAAAATCAATAGCATTCCTATACACTAACAACAAAAATACTGAAAGAAAGGTAAGGGAAGCCACACCCTTCACACTAGCATCCAAAAAAATGAAATACTTAGGAATTAATCTCATGAAAGAAGTAAAAGAGCTACACAAGGAAAATTATAATACTATGAAAAAGGAAATCGAAGAGGACCTCAGAAAATGGAAAGACATCCCCAGTTCATGGATAGGAAGAACAAACAATGTGAAAATGGACATTATCCCAAAATTACTATACATTTTCAACGCAATCCCAATCAAAATACCACTAACATACCTCCTAGACCTAGCAAAATCACTCCTAACTTTCATCTGGAACCAGAAGAGACCTAGAATAGCAAAGGAAATTCTCAGCAGCAAAGGCAAGGCAGGAGGCATCACAATCCCTGACTTGAAATTATACTACAAAGCTACAGTAATAAAATCAACATGGTACTGGAATAAAAACAGACATGAGGATCTATGGAATAGATTGGAAGATACAACCACAACCACAAATTCACTCAACCAGCTTATCTTTGATAAAGGGGCCAAACATGTTAACTGGAAGAATGACAGTCTCTTCAACAAATGGTGCTGGAAAAACTGGCTATCCAAATGCAGAAGACTAAAACTAGACCCATGCCTATCACCATGTACTAAACTAAAATCTAAATGGATCAAAGATCTAAATATTAAAACAGAAACACTAAATCTGTTGGAAGACAAAGTAGGTAAAAATTTCAAAGAATAGGGGTAGGTAGAGAATTCATGAACAAGAACCAGAGTACATGGGAAATACTTCCCAGAATCAATAACTGGGACCATATCTTATTAAAGAGTTTCTGCATGTCAAAAGAGATTTCTAGCAGAGTGAAAAGAAAACCCATGAATTGGGAAAAAATCTTTATGGAATTTCCCTCAGACAAAGGACTTCTTTCTAGAACTTAGAAAGACTTCTTTCTAGAACTTATTAAGAATTAATAAAAAAAAACTCAGACTCTTGAAATTCACCACCGTTTAATTTTAAATAATTGGCAGGAATCTTCTGCCATACTTGGCCTGTGGCCAGCCTGACTGCTGTGGACTTGGCCTCTGTGACCAAACACCCATGGACTTGGCCAAGCAAACACCACTGCAGACTGCAGACCATCTCCATGTCAAGATGTCCTGAATTCTTGAGGCCACAGAGTATCACTGCCGAGGAGCACAGGGATAAGAGGTGAGCATGTGGGCTGCCTGGAAAACACTCAGAGTGGATTTCCAGAAACTACGGCTGTGCCCTCATCATAGCTGTGAGAACATGGTCCACCATCCAATCTAGTGAAAGAAGAGAAACCACATACCCTGACGTATCTTTAAAACATTCTTGTCATGAATTACAGACTATTGAGAAAGTGCTTAAATAATTGTTGTAAGAATTAATTTAAAACTTTATTTCATAAAATAGTCAAATAAAGCAACTCATAAATTCAGAGATTTTGCCTAAAAAGTTTTTGTTTTGTCTTTTGAGACTTACTTTCACTGGATGTGTGTTCCAGGCTTTCTTCTTTGTGACTTTAGGAGGTTACAGAAGAAGTGATTCTGATGTCCATGGCCTATGACCATTATGTGCTATTTGATTTCCTCTGCACTACCCCATCCACATGAACAGGAGAGTGTGTGTGCTGATGATCTTGGGATCCTGGGCCTTGGGTCTGGTCAACTCCTGTGCCCACACAGTGTAAATCCTCCGTATCCATTACTGCAGGTCCAGGCCATCAATCATTTCTTCCGCAATATCTCAGCAATGCTGACTCTGGCATGTGGGGACACCAGTTTCCAGGAGCACACTGCGTTCTTCACTAGCATTGTTTTTCTCCTGTTCCCTTTCTTGTTCACTGTGTTTTCCTATGGAAAAACTTCTCTTACTATCTACTTCACGAGCTCACAGGAAGGCAGGAAGAAGGTCTATTCCACCTGCAGCACCCACCCCACCGTGGTGACTTTCTGAGTTATACCTTTTGTTTACACTTATCTCCATCCCAAATCTCTCCAGTCTCCAGCAGAGGACAAGGTCCTGGCTGTCTTCTACACCATCTTCACCCCAGTGCTCAACCCTGTGATCTACAGCCCAAGGAACAAGGAGGTGCTGGGGGCCCTGGGAGAGTGACTCAGAGAAGCTGCTTTCCAAAAAAGTAGCCAAGTCTCTGCCTCAGTGTATTCAGCAGTAGATCATTACTTGAAAAAAATATTTATTGTACAGGATTTAAATTGAATTTAGTCTGTTATATTTCAAATTTCTGAAATATGATATAATAATTATGCATTTTATTCGCTGGCATTCATTTTTCTTTTTTGCTTTTTTCCCATCAAGTAATGGACATGTGGTTGCCATTTAATGTGAGTTTAATAATTTCCTAACATGGAAAACCAAAATGTAAAATTCTGAATACATTGCATATCCTTTAGCAACACCAAGACCTTTTATTTATTTATTTATTATTTTTGTTTCTTTATTTATTGTTGGTACCAGCAACTCATGATCTCCTATTTGTAGATAGGCACTGTGCCACTGAGCTGTATCCCCAGCCCTTGCATATCTTTCAGAATAAGAGTGAGGTCAAGAATGTGATTGAATATTCAAATGTGTAAAAAACAGTATTTTAGAATACACATTGTTAGACAGCTGTGGAGGGGCCTGTGTATGATCCCAGCTCTCAAGAGTGTGAAGCAGGAGGATCTCTGGGAGTTCAAGACCATCCTGGGTTACAACGTGAGCGCAAGACCAGCCCGAACTGCATAGCAAGACCCTGCCTCCAAAAAGGACACATTTTTATGTTCAGCTCAAAACCCTCCACCACATTTGAACACATATTTCTCTTGTCCTTGTCATGTCCTGAAGCAGATTTCTAGATATCCATTCAAGGGCATCTTTAGTTTTGCCATTGTGTCTGTTTCTGTTGTCATGATCACGTTCAAAATGTTTCTTCACATAGTTCTTTTGATGTTGTGGAAGAGTCAGTTTTTCTGTGTGACTCTTTCCACTACTGATTTGTAACATGAGAATTTCCACTAAATTCAGGATGGTTCCTGTTCTCCAATAGCATTTTAAAATATTCTGTGAATTCATAGTGTTTTCAAGGTGTTCACAAAGCACTGCACATTTCCTTCTCAATCTGGGAAATGCTCTTCATATTTAAAGTATCTGTAGTTATAGGGAAGTTGCCTATATTTTGTTGCGTTACCCTAAAGGCTCCTTATATCCGTTTTCAACAGCGTCACATCGGTGGGGTTTGGAGCAACACCATCAGAGGCTTGGTAGTGGAGTTGTCCAGTGGCAGTCGGACGACTTGCAGGATCTGGGCCAGATTTGTGGAGATCCCAGAAGTAAGAGTTTGCCTCCCATGGGGAAACAAACAAATTCTCCTTTATTTTGTTGTATCAAATATTATTTATTTCTGTCTTTTTTTTTAACCTTCTCTTTTGCATTTCGAAATGCACTTTTTTCTTTTCTTTGCATCCGTTCTTTCCCAGCGCTCTTCATGGCCCTGTTACTCTAAAGCCCCGCCCATGCAGAGCCCCCTGCTGCGGACCACACAGTGCCTCAGCCATTGCTTCCTGTGCACCTGGGCAGCCAGAGCCATGTGAACCCGGGTCTCGGAGGGCTGTGTGTGGCTGCGTGACTTAGCTCTAATGCAAGGACTTGACCTGAACATATTTATACTTACTTACCACCACCTTTTCCTGTATTTCCTCTCTACCTGCCCCTATGGCCATGGTGTAATAAGTTGGAAATTCAGCGTATTTCTTGAGTGTTTTCTAAGGAGGCCAAGGGGAAATCCCTCAGGACAACACTGACACTTGCTGCTCCTTTCCAGGTATCGCTGTTGCTTTCATGTCATTATGTAACCTTTATAGATCTGTCATTATAGCATAAAAATGCAACTCTAATATCAAAACGCAAATATAATGATTAGTATTTCTATTATCAGATGAGGAACATATGGATATATATGGGTATATCGATACATACATATATATATATATATATATATATATATATATATATATACATTTATATCTCTATTCAATGAAAAATAGATTTATTTCATGGTCACTGGATAATATTGCAGTTGAATGGCACACCACATTTCCATAGCTTTACATGTTATAAAATTATACCTTTTCTAAGTTATTACTAAGTGAAATAAATGTGCAACTAATTTTAGTACATGAAATTTTATTCTAATTTCTATGCTTATGACTGATACATGAATGAGGATAGTTTCACTGTCTTCTAAATAGATTTCAAACATCATAATTTTGAAATCTTTTTGATACCTAAAATTTAATGATGAATTACAGTAACATCATTGCTGAATTTTCATGTTTTCTAGTTGTATAGTTCACTTGTTTTTATAATTTTATTCACAAATTAACTATCTAGGATTTTTCTTTTTGCTTTGTATATTAAGGTCTTTTACTATAAATTTTTAAGAATTGCCTATTGAAGATAAATATTTTATTTATTATACATGGAAAATATTCACTCTTTATGGTTTGACAATTATTTTTGTATATCAGATGCATTGACACAAAACAACATTAATTTTAAGAATGCAAAAATATCTTGCTGTAGTTTACTCTTTCTATTGTTAAATGCCCCAGAGTGGAGCAGACAACCTGGGCTTCACTGCCCCACTACACTGACTCAATCTCCTCAGCTCCTACTCAAGCTTGTATTCATGGGTCCTCTATCCAGGCCAGCCCCCCGAAGACACAGAATCCAGGTCTATGGAGCCCAGCTGGCCCTTGTGGCCCCACTCCTCAGGCTCAAGTGCCAAGCTGGGTTGGCAGCCAAGGCGGAGGCTGAGAAGTGGCCTGGGAGGACTCAGGGAAAGATGGTGCAGCACCACACTGGCAGAGCCTGGCTTCTCCAGAGAACTTCCCAGCTAGAGGATGAATAGACAACCAACTGCAAGTGATGAGGGAGGCCCATGGGTTTATGGGACAACATGAGAGGAGAGAATGTTCAAGACACGGGAGAGCTAATGGAGAAGAGAAACACTCAGGCACAGGAAGTACAGTTAAAAAATAATAGCCAAACCTTCCAAATCTGCAGCAGGATATTAATACTCAAACACAGAAAAGTGAGATTCAATCCATGTAAGAATGTCTTATGGTGTAGAATCAAAAACAAAGCAGGCCAAAACTATAAGACAAATTGAGCAAAGGTGATGCAGCAAAGTCCCAATAAGATGAGCACTGTGGTATAAACTGTGAAATGAAAAACAGAAAATGCGTGGACAGAGATTAACACTTTAGCTCTTTAAATTTGATTAAAGTAAAGCAGATGGCAACATGAAATGACCACTTAAATCTTTAAAATATTTCATGGAAGTCTATTGGTAACTATAACCAAAATCCTATTGCAAAACATAAAAGATTAATAAATAATTAAATTACTATTCTATAATTCTCCAGCATAAATAGGAAAAGGAGAAACAAAGCATTTTGAAACAATTAATGCATAAATAACTTACAATAGCAGAATATCCTTTTATATTAAGAACTACCATAAAATTGAACTCAATTGTCCTATAAAGTGAAAGGAAAATTGTTAAATAATTTTTAAAAATAACCAATTATGTGTTGCTTGCAAAAGACTCATTCTGACATTAAGAGCAAACAGACTAAAAGTAAAGAGATTGAAATGATATTATATGGAAATCAAGATGCAAAAGAAATATCAGTATTTATGACAAGAAAAATGCACTTGAGGTTGAAAGCAGAAAAACAATGCAAAGTGGATAATGAGGTGATGAATAATGTGTCAGTTTACAAAGATTTAGTGATAACAAATATATATAAAGCAAATTTTAACAGACCAATTGGATGGAGAGTAATATTATAACATGTAATATGAAATTCCACTCAAATGCAGAAGAATGCACATTCTCAAGCAGAAATTCTCCAAGATAGTGCATATTTTAAGGTGACAAAGAAATGGTTTTTAGGTTAAGAAGTTTGCAACCCAAGAGTGATGATTCTCTGTGATCTTACAGACTCATGACTAACTTCTTACTGATGATGGAAAGATGAAAGCTTTTCTTCTGGGATGAGGAAAAGGACAATGTGTCAGTGACTTTCCCACCAAAGAGACACAATACACAACAATGCGACTTAAAGAAGGGAAGGTTCACTTTGACTCATGAGTTTTATGTGTTTCAGTCCACATTCAGCCAGCTCTGAGGCAAGAAGGGCTGAAAGATGGTTGTGAGCAGAGGAAAGCTGCTGCCCAAAAGTCTTCAGGGAGGAGAGGAGGGAGGAGGCAGGGACAGGAACACATCCTGCAGCTATACCACAGTGATCAGCAGGGGTCGGGTCCCACCCCCATAGCACAGTCCGCTGTTGCCCTCATCTATGGGTGAAAGCACCTCCATAGCCACTCAGCTTCCTTACGTGTGAGAATTTGGGGGACTTCAGATTTGAACTGCAGCATCCTGCTCCTGGACACTGAGAGTCTCATGTTCTTTGATTTATGCAAAACACATTTAGTAATCCTGAGAATTACTAAAATTTTAACATGTTCATCATTGCTGAAAAATTCAACTCCAGAGACTTCTCTAGGATCCAAAGCAAACCTTAGCTTTAAACCTGTAAAATAAAAATGAATGGAACACTTCTGATACACAATGACAGAATGCAAGCATTTCCATTCCTCCCCCATCAAAAACATAGGGGACTGGAAGGTATCAAAGCAAATCAAGAGCCATCATTAAACATTTCAGTTCCATGCCCCACCTCCTGGGCATGTTTCAGTGTGACATGAGTGCCCAAGGCCTGGTGTGGTCACGTTCTTATGGCGCCAGCAGCTGCTGATCTCATGGCTTTTCTCTGCTCCATGCCTCTGGCTTTTCTCAGGAGCTGTTCTGCATATGTGGTAGCTAGAACTCCCTGGAATCCGCATCACATTGTTTGGTTTTACTCTCACAAGTTCCTCCAGTGCCCTCCCATGGTGCACCTCATGTGTCCCCAAGGCTTCTTCTGAAATCTGGGTGGAAGCCTCCATGACCCCTTAACTTTGCATTGTGCCTACCTGAAGTATGAGGGTCACAAGAGTGATGCCAAATGCAGCTAACTCCAGCAATAGCTCTGCTGCCGTGGATCATGGCTGTAGATGGTTTGAGTGCCTGGATATCTGAACATGGGGAAATTCTTCCCTCTGTGGCCCAGAATGAGCAGGAAGCTCTGGGGATCTATTTTCAGATGAAGCTTTACAGATTTGCACCCTTAAATGTGGGAAGGGAAAGGTCTTGCTGATTCCTGGGATGGTTTCAAGCCTTCTTTTCCACTGTGTCACCTGGCTTGCAGGTCTAATTAGCAGTAGGCAGATAAGATTTTATTTGTCCTTCTATTACTTTTTGATATTTAGACATACAATAATCAAGTGAGAGCACTGATCTTAAAATAATTAATCTTCACATCATGCAATGTGCTTGGCTTATTTTTAATTTTATTTGCAGCAGTCATGCACATCTGTGATTCAACATTGCAGGCACTTACTTTCTGATAAAACTGGAAACATTTACATGGTCTTTTGTTCCTTATTTTCTATGTAGAGCTGACTAAATTCTCCACACAAGACCCATGCCATAGCCTAAATATTTGGTTACATTGACATTTCTTCCACCAGATTAATTACACCACCACTTTTAACCTAATTTTCCTGCAATGTCTCAGGACATGGGCAAAATGCCAACAGTCCTTGATCCCAAATGATCACCTCTGAGACTATCCTTTATGTTCACATATGTGTGAGGAGTGTGATCTTCCGAGCTCTGACTAGCACTGAATATCATCAGTTACTCACAAAATTCTAGGACTTCTCTGATCCCTTTCTCCCAAACATTTCCAAACTCCATCCACAATCCACTTGTTAAAGATTTTGAAACACGCATTACCTGTGGTTACAACAATGTCCCACCTCTCTGGCTCCAAAACCTTATAGTCACTTTCTTATCACTTGGGTGAAAACACTCAAAGCCCACGTAGAGGGCAGAGAAATTTGTTTAGAGATTTCCATGCATAGTCAGCTGTCTCCAAGGCAGAAAGGATATGTTACAAGGGCATGGAAAGAAAAATCACTCAACTATGGCAGTCAAGAAGCACAATGAGTAATGAAGAACCAGGTACAAAGTATTCCTTTCTTGGTCCTACTCCCAGGGAACCCTGCAGATTCCCCAGCAGACCTTCTATCAGCTGCGTAGAGATTCTGTACATTGCATAAAGTACGGGGAACTGGAGTCAGCAGCAATCACGGATTCTGACAATCAAGGGGTAGAACTACCAGTCAGCTTGTGGTTGGGGCTCTAAATGAGGTGGCAGTTTTTGAAGTGGTGGGACAGCAGTCCGGACTTGTGGAATGTGTGTCCTGGTTTGAAGTACCATGGATCTTCAGATAGATGTGATTTTATTTTTCTTAATCAGGCTGATTTTATTGTTGTTTAATTATTAGGTGCAAAATATTCTGAGGACTGTTAATTTAAACATATGATATACACAGCATATCATACATTCATAATTTATAAACAATAAACCAGGATCTGAACGAAGAATAATAAATAAAACATTGTGAAACTTAATCATAAAAGGAAGGTTTTTCATTTTTTGCAAAAATTTGTAGTAGTTACAGTATAGAAGTTATAGTATAGAAGTATAGTATAGAAGTTATAGTAATGGTATAAATACAAAACTAAATGTAATATAATTTGAGTGATTAAAAATAAGCACTGAAAATCTGCCAACTTCAGAAAATAATTGCAACTTGAATCATAAATTAGTATCAATAAATATAACTCTGATATTGAGCAGAAAACAAAAATGATGTGTAAAACATAAGGAAAATATATGAGAAATGTTTTCACAATTATAATGGAAGAATCTGGTGAGTATCTCATGAAATATCAGACTTACAATAACATAACCAACTAAATAAATAAAATTATTTCTTACATGGTGGGAAAAACTCATAATCTTGAAAAGGACTTATAAAAGGCTATGGATTTAAACTGCTGCTTGAATTTTGTAATTCCCTTGAAGGAAAATTTCCATTGTTTATTAGATGATTCAATGTACTTTTCTTGTATCAGCGATTACTATTTGGCAATCTATCAGCACATGCTCACACATATGCCTATACACATGAAAACTCATATTTAAAGTATTTGTAAAGTTTGTTTGCTATGACAATTACTTTGGAAATAGGAGATATTAAAATTAGCTATTTAAAAGCTGTTTAATGCTAAAAAAGCTACAAAATATAGAACACTATAGAAAAATAAAATGTACACTTAAAATCCTTCTTATCTTGGTGTTGGTTTACCTTAGTAGTTAATTAGGATATAAACTTAGTCAATACACAACATGTTGTGAATCAAAAATAAATATTTCTTGTATCAAGGAGTAAATTTCACTATTCACTTGTTTTGTTTTCCTGAGCTTTCCCTACCATAAAAAATACGTAAGATATAAAGAAAGCCCTGGGTGTGCAAATGAAAAAACCCATCAAGGCAAGGATTGCAGGGTATGTGGAAAGAGAGGAGGATGGAAATTTCTGAATGTTTCCCTTCTTACAATCGTCTTATTTTTTAAACATATGACATGTATATTTTTGAAGTAAACTACAACAACATGAATTAACTGCCATATGGCCACACAAAATTACAAATTCTTTGTAAGAAAACTACAAGTTCCTAATTTTTTACGTTTTGTTTTGAACTTTACTTTTTTTTTATTTTTTATTTTTTTTATTTAAAAGAGAATAAAACAAAAGGGGGCAGTACAGAGCAGATCAGAACAGGACAACATAGGCAACACAGTACTTTACATTAAGTCAACTGGACATCAACAGTATCTAACACCATATCTCTTACTCTGCTATAGTTGAGCATAGTTTCAATTACAATAATATCAAACATAACAC